>JAPMOB010227793.1:0-11841 GCA_029875015.1 Lepomis gibbosus
CCTGCTCTTTATGAAAAGCGCTGTGAGATAACTGTTGTTGTGATTTGGCGCTATATAAATAAAGTTGAATTGAATTGAAAATTGAATTATTCAACCCTTTCTGTGGGATTACAGGACTCCAAGAATTAACAAAAAACATTTAACCAAATCTAAAACAAACGGAGGCCTATCCCTCCCAAATTTCATGATGTATTATTGGGTGTGCGCTTTTAAAAGCATAAACTCCTTCAACGTTACTTCCAACACACTTCCCACTTGGTTAGCTATTGAAATTGAAGACTGTGACCCATATTTACCTGCAGCCCTAGTACTTTCACCAATGGTGCTTGACAAATCAAAGAACGTTAAAAATCCAATCATACATAATCTATTTCATATATGGAAGCAAATCAAATCGTATTTTACCCACGAAACACTACCCCTTTCTTTACCAATTGCAATAAATCCATCCTTTGCCCCTTCTAATTTAGATCTGATGTTTTCTGACTGGAGGAAATTAGGATTATGTTGTATTCGTGACCTTTGCACAACTATAGACAAAGTTCAAACTACATAGCAATAATTTCTTTAGATACCTACAGGTTAGAGATTATATCCGAAAGTTATGCCAGATTTTGAGACACAACCACAATCCATGCTTGATGAATGTTTCACAATACCCCCATATAAAGATAAATTTATCTCTAATATATATAACAAACTACAAACATTGTCTTCCCCCTCGATCACCAAATATAAAGATAGTTGGGAGAAGGACATGGGTATCCATATTCCTGACGACGTCTGGGAGGAATCTCTTGAACACATACACTCCTGCTCCAATAATACATTGTCTTATACGCTTCAAAATTATACATAGGCTTCATTTTTCAAAAGTAAAGATCCACAGCATTTGCAACGCAGTAGAAAACTGCAGCATTTTATACACACGGCAAATCAACATTTTGCGTAAAATAGCTACGCTTGAAAGCGGGTTGAAATGGAATCCACCTCCTAAGGTAGTTGAGAATCCCCGAGCTAAGATCCTGTGGGACTTCAAGATCCAGACTGACAAACTGGTGATGACTTACCAAACAGACACTGTGATAGCGACAGCAACATTAAGAAGAGGGAACACGAGAAACTCGAAAAATACCAAGAGCTAAAAGAGGATCTAGAAAAGATGTGAAGAGTAAAAGCAACAGAGGTGCCAGTGATAAATGGAGCACTGGGGGCTGTGACCCCCAGATTTCAGGTATAACATCTAAAGTCTCTGTCCAGAAGAGGGCAGTCCTCGGAAAGGAAGATACTGCGCAGAACACTCATACTCCCAGGCCTCTGGTATAGGGCCCGAGCTTAAGGATGACACATAACACACCATGAAGGGTGAGGGGGGTAAACAAAAATTTTATATCAGTAGATATTCCTGTTTGTGCACAACTTCTCTTTCGAACAAATAGCATTCGCACATTACATTAGGAACAATCCACAGCCTATATCTGGATGTGTTTTAGGTTTTGTAATTATAACTGCCCCAGGAACAGTGTTTGAACATATCTTGGAAAAATACAGCAACAAAAAGCTAGAAAACAATGCCTTTTGCATTAGAGTCAATGGAGCCATGAAAGTTTTGGACCTCAGTTAGAGCAAGTCCTATACTGCGCTGTGATTGGACAACTTTCATATATAAAATAAGTTGGTACAACAGAGTTGTTTCACTTTTTAAAAAGCGAAGGGCCCTTTTTTCACTGGAGCCCTTGGCCCCCAAAATGTCTGTGCCTGTATTCCTGTATTCCTAGGAGAATTGATGCTGTTTTCAGAGCAAAGAGTGGTCCCAACAAATAGTAATTTGATTTAGATTTTTCTTCTTTTCTGTTCATTCACTTTGCTTTTTGTTGTTGGAGATTAGGGTTAAATTGCATCAATATTTATATTAAATAATGTAATAATGATTATTATTACCAATATTTAATAATTAAGAATAGAACTTAACTTAAAGTTCACTTCTCCCCAGGTCACCACTCTTGGTGAATTGGGGGGGGGGTTATAGACATCCCAATGATTACTTACCCCAAGACTATGATCGTTTGTTTTCAGGTTTTCTGAAATTGTGTTTCATTGTGTTTTAAATATGCAAATGAGACAGTGTCTAATTAAATATATGCTAATTTGCTTATATTTCAAAAATTTAAATCTGAGCCTTAGATTAAGTCAGGTTCAAAATTAATTTTGTTGACATATTTGACTCAAAGCTTGTACTCCATTAAACATATTTATAGTAAAATGCAAATCAAAATATACAGACCCAATATCTACTCAGAACAAAAAACAATATAAAACATCTAAAACACATCGAAACTCAAAACTGAAATTTAACACAACACAGACAACATACTCAGACATAGACAAGGCCACCATTAGAACAGTTTTCCTGCATTACACAGTTACCCAAGTGTGGCTACAGCCTAGTTCTACATACCTGCTGCATCCATTGCTTGCTGATGGATGAAGGGCAGCCTTCCTCCTAAACGTGCTGATCAGTACAAATACGCACACAGAGCAAACAGAAGATGCGATCACTACAGCCCGCCACACAGTACTGACACACCTCGACCAGGAAAATATGTGAGAATGCTTTTGATTAACATCAGTTTGGCATTTAACACAATTGTCCCCAGTAGGCTGGTCTCCAAACTCCTTGACCTGGGCCTCAGCAGTTTTCGGAGGAAGGATGAATTCCCTTTGTTGACCATTAAAGGGGAGGAAGTGGAGAGGGTCTCCTGCTTAAATGTCTCGGAGACCTACATTTCAGAGGACCTCAAATGTTCAATCAACACCAGGGCACTTGTAGAAAAAATAGACTCACCAGCGGCTCTGCTTTCTGAGGACACTCAAGAAAAACAGCTTGTCTGCAGAGCTGCTCAAGGCCTTTTACCACAGCTCCCCCGAGAGTGTCCTAATGGAGGAGAGAGGACCAAACTCCAGAGGGTTACATAAACAGTCCAGAAATTAATCAGACTCCCCGCTGCCCACACTGGAAGAAATCTCCAGAACACGCTGCCTCCGCAATCCTGAAAGATGAAACACACCAGGGAGGCGCTACAGAGCCCTGAGAACATGCAACTCCAGGCTAAAAAAACTACTTCTTTTCAAGAGCCATCACTGAGTTGAATTCCCACTTCATCATCATCACCATCCTCCATCATCCTCCTCCATCCTCCATCCTCCTATCATTTATCATTATAATTTATCATCATCAGTATAATTCATCTTCAACCTTCAGAACTGGACCATTACATGTTTATCAATCATCGAGGTCACACTTGAGCAAAAAACCTATAGATATCATGTGCAATACTTTGTACAGCACAACAGCACTTTATTCATTCATTTATAGTTACTGATATCAGTGATGTGCAATACACTATTCTGTACAGTAGCATTGTAAGGAACTTAGAATTTATAATACAGTACAGTTGCTTTTTTTTTAAATCCTGACCGAGTTCAGGTTCAAGTGTTTCTTTTGTTTTAGGAGTTGCACAGCAAATCTCAGTGTACTATTGCTGCAATGACAACTAAGCTTTCTTATGTCTTTTCACTTTTTTATTTGTGCTCAAACTTTTGCACCCATGTTTCATACAGTTGGTTAAGACAGCCTCAGTTTTTGAAATTCTGAGCATATCCATTTCCTCATTGCAGTGACACTAATAATTGTGCTCTGAAGCCACAACCTCTCCATAACAGCAAATATGGCAGAGGCACCTTCATTAAAAGTTGGAGATAACCATACTTGTTGCTGCCTCAACCCCTCATTTCCACACAAAAACACACACAACCCGCCCATATAACAGAGTTGAGACACCGGATTGCATTTTGACTGCTTCCATGCTTCGCTACTGCCAACTGTCATTTGACATGCTGTCATTTGACATGCTGTGGTGCACTGCTATTACCTTTTTTCATGTGAAAAAATTTCCAGCATAGTGTTTATGGCTACCAGGCGTTTCTCCATTCTCCTCTGCTTTCCTATACCAACACCAGGAAGAAATATCCCTCCTGGTGTTGGTGGGGGTTGTCATCAGTAGACATACAATGGAGGAGACCAGCTCATAATGCTGCTTACATATTATCAAGGGAACCCTGGTTACTAAGATTTGCTTCCCTTTAATAATTTTAACAAAGTTTTGCGTTTCCAGGCAGAGATCTTCCCCATACCCTTCCCCCTAACTTTGCCTGTGCACTCAGTTTTCCTTTGTACTGGTCACATTCACTTCTGGGCATGATTAATGCACTCTTGACCAGCAAGAACCACGCCACAATGATATGTCATTAAAGGTTTAATGAATGGTTTAAATGTACAGATAGATTAATGGATGTAAAGGGGAATGGTGGTGGAGAAAGGATGCCATCTGGATGTTGATCTGGGAGGCTGCGTGACGGGTGGGCAGCAGAGACTCAGAGTGGGGGTTCCGCCTCGGTAGAAGTTTTGCCCGAGTGATTTGTTGAGCCCCCCGACAGTACCTAGATGAGACATGAGAGAGTGGTGCACAGAGTTCAATAGGAAGGGATGGAGGGGTGAAGGGAAGAGGGATGAAGGGATGAGAGGGTAAGGGGTGAGTGGATGAATGGAAGGGAGGGTGGGTCGAGCAAACAGAGGCAGAGGAGGCCGGTTGAATGGATCGGGTGTAGATATACTTTTCAGCTGATTAGAGGTGTGGTTTTAGGCGTGGCCCTGCTCCTGAACCTAAGTTAACTAATTAACTTCATTAATTTTAAAATTTCATGGACAGGGTACGGGTTCAGTGCAAGCACCTCCCTAAATGCTGCAGTAACCCCATCTGACAACATCTCAGTGTACCACACCTGGTGGTGATTCACAGACCTTGCCCACAAACTTTTTGCTGACTAAAACTCCATTTACTTTCTGCAAAGTTTTTCGCAAAGTCATTGTGTGCCCCTCTCCATCTGTCAAACTCTTGCTCTGTTATTTATTTTCTCACACTTGGCATTTTCCTTCAGGGCAAAAGTATGACAATATGAGTATATGACCTCACGGTCTATTACAAGTCCAGTAAGGAGGTCAATACACACACTGATTCAATAGTGGGAAGTGAAGCCTCTTTTCTGCCAAGGACCTGCCAAGGACATCAATCCACTTCATGAAACTGTTATTTGTTTGTTTTTGCCTCTTCTTGCAAGTCTTTTCTTGGGAGGTCTGAGAGTCATTTCTTTTGGCATTTTGATTAGATCCCACAGAAAGCTAAATCAGGAAGTGTCAACCTAAACAAATCACATTGTCAAAAATCGGCAGTAGCCAATAAGACGTCACGCTAACGTTTTATTATCACGTTAACGCATTAATTAATTAATGGCGACAATTATTTTATCACACGTTAACACAGTTTTTATTATTATTATTTTGAAAGTCCGTTCCTCACTGGCTCTGACTACATAGGCAGTCAAACCATGAGTCACAGCAGGGGTGGGATATTGATCAGCCTGCAAATCACCCAGCCAAACAAGCAGTGGAGGGAGGCTTCAGCGGACTACGCTAGGGTGACCAGACGTCCCCGTTTTCTGATGACAGTCCCCGGTTTTGGTGGCCTGTCCCAGTCTGGAGCTATTTTATCAAGTGGTATGTATTAATAGCCTACTTCTCAACACTGAGTACACATGTGGTGTGTAGTCCACATATACATGGTAACCTCGAGTTAACCAGAAACAAAACCTGCTCGGAGCAATTTAGAGGTGCAGCATAAATTGCCATGGCAACAGATCTCGGTTAACACCTGTCCACCTTTCGTAGTACGTGTTAATCGGGAAGTTACTCCTGAAGTTACCAGGATAAACCATATACCTCGCTACAGGCCACTGTTCTACCTCTGTTTTTTTAATTAAATGTAACACTTTAAAGCATTTTCCCACGCCTGCCTAAAACTTTTGTTGTGAAAGGACAATGGGTTAAACTTTGACTTAGGGTGTTAAATTGGAGAATAATTTGCCTTTAATTATACTCTATGGACAACATTAGGGAGTGCTGCTTAAGCAGAGGATGTGGATAAAGCACTGACCGGCTCTATTCACTGTAGCCTACTCACTGAATGAAAAAAGAATTTCATTAAGGATGAATTCAGAACCACATTAAACAATGAATAAAAAGCTTTTAATCTTGTCTTAAACCTAATGCAGTTATTCACTCTTAAAAGCACTCTACAATAGCTTAAGAAGCATACGAGGATGTCACTGGGACTGGGTCATGTAATTTTACCAAAAAATACTATATAATAATTAAATTAATAATTTGTTTCTGAGCCTAACATCCTTTAATCAAACTACAGTCACTAGTCTCATAACTACTAATTATGGGATCCTTTTATTTACAGTACATTAATTACTTAATATTTATCAAAGCTGCAGAAGGCAAGGTTCCAGAAATGAAAGTATTCTCCAAATAAGGCTCCGGAGTGTGGGCCCACCAAATTAATTCCAAACACACTCAGGTCTCTGCTACAGACTTTATTTCTGCTCTGAACTACTTGAAAACAGATTGTTTGCAGTCCAGCCTTTAATCCCCTTTCATCCCTGTGTTCTTACTGTTATGTGAGCTCAGTTAAAACTTTATGGATGAAAGATACTTTTGTTACAGATTGTTACGACCATAGACTGACCCGTGAGGTCTGTGTGCTTTCTGTGTTGCTGTGGGTGTGTCTTCCTCTCTCTTTTGCAGGTGTGTACCTGTGTGGTGCTGGGCTGATCCTGCAGCTGTGGCTAATCGGCAATTAGTGGGCCACATAAGCAGAGCCAGGGCAATGCTCTCGGTCTCACTTTGCCCCAGCCAGCTCGTCTTACTTCTGCTCTCAGTACTGACTTGTGTGTGCTTTAGATTACTGTGTGGATTACTGTGTGTATCGCTGTGTGGTTTATAGGAGGACGTGACCGGCAGCGTATCACTGGCAACTTCTCCTTGCGTCGTGAGGTCAGTGACTCCGGGGAGGGAGTTGTTATCTCAACCTCCATGTGCTTCCCCAGCGCGGTGGGAGCCGTGGAGACTGTGTGGCCTTGTTTTCTGTTGTTTTGTGAACTTTAAATCTTACATCGTCTCTTGTGTTGACAGAGATCGTTTTTTGTTCATTAATCGCCTTTTTGTTCTTTATTAATAAATACATATTTAACTCAAACGTTTTTGAGTCCTCCATTGGTTTTTCCACCCGGTTTAATTATCTTTTGTTCGTGCCACACCCCTAGACCAGCCGGGGACGTAACACAGATTAATAACTCACCACTCTGACTCCAGTCCATGTTGCAAAGCTGGTCGGCAACATGAAGCCTAGAGCTGAACTGAAACTGTGGCTTCTCGCTGACCTGCCTTCTCTGCTTACGATTGGCTAGTAGTCCTTAACTAGGACCTGCGCATATGCAACTCGCAACAAAGATCATTTAGAGACACAAATAAGATGATGATGCACTGAGCAACTTTTTAGAGAAACGTCATTACCATTGACGTTGCCATCAATTAAACCATGTAAACCTGTTCTGGTACAATCTCTAAATAGGATTTTGAACCTGCCAATGAGCATAATACCAACTCTTTTAAGAACTTCATGTCACTTCAAAATGAGATTAATTTATTTAACAGACTCAAAAGTGTTCAATTAACTTTAAAGCAATGAAACGAAAAATCCATTCATGCCATAAATTGTGCACAAATAGTGGTTGAAAGGCTGAATCTCAACATTTAGGCTACTGAAAACTCATTACCTGCGTCCACATCACGAAAGGTGTGGCAGAACAAGACCAGTCTCTGTGATAGCCTATATGAATACGTTCATATTAAAATTTATTTCAATATCCACACCAAACTGCTCATAATATATAAAAATAAAGTGAAACCCATTTATTTTAACGGCTGTAACAGACTGGGATGCAAATAAAAAATATGAAACAGATTTTCAAAGCAAAGCTTACAGTAAAAACCTGTAGCCTACAAAAGCCCAAGGCTTTCAGTCAGGCTCTGTAGAAAAAGCTATACAAAAGTTTCTCCACATCACCACAATAAAACATAAAAGCAGCCTATAAAACAGTCTGTGGGATTAGGTTAGCTGATTTAGCTGATTAGTCAGTGTCGTTAAAATTGTATATTGCTGGTGAGGGATTAAACAAATAATTGAGTAACAACCAACCGTTGTCTTTAAATAATTTATTAATAAAAGAGAAGAAACAGAGAAGTACTAAAACACATACTGTAAGCAGCTAGTCCAGAGACCTGCTGCCTAGGGCAGCTTCGGGCATCTGGCCCCGAGCAAAGGGATGCATAATCATTTACAGGTTTCTCTGTTTTGGGGGAACAGAGATCTTCTCCCTTCCTTGAATGAACATTCAAGGACAGGAGAGGAACAACAAGAGGGGGAACCAGTGCACACCAGTGCACAGAGCTGCGATTCTTTTGTGCAAATGCCTAACATGGATCTTGTTTATACGACTGTGTGTTTTTGTGTGTGGGTGCTCTGCTTTTCTATTCCATGGCTGGGCTGCAATTAAGCTGGACTATATGACAAACCGCAAGGGAAGTGGAGTATGCCTTGAAATGGACAACAAAGCAGTAGTCAACAAACACAGCATGCAGATCTGTTGGATTGCACACGACTCTGCAAACACAATTAGTGTCAGTAGCCTATGTGTGTGGTGTCTGGGGACAAATGGATGCAGCCGAGTTCATGTACTTGTTTGTATGTTTCATGCTCACAGTGCTTCAAGTGGACCCATGTCTTCCACTGGGAATGCAATATAATGTCCAATTCTAACCTTGTTTTGCATATGATGACAGATCGTGGAAAGTCTATAATGGACAGTTCCCCGCCTATGTGGAGGCCTCCCTACATAGGCCAGAAAGCTTAAGTCAGTTGATTGTAGACACATTTAAATCCATAAGCCATAGTTTGGATTTAATAAAAAAAATCTGTTCTCATCAAGTAAAAACATGAAAAATGGTTTCAATGGTAAACCACCTCAAGAATGACAATTAGGCTACCAACAAAAAACACTATACTCTAAGCAGATCCATTTTAAAAAATGCATAAATCAGAAAGTAACATTTGTATTTAAAACAATTGGGAATAAATTTGTATTTCAAAAATTGGGAACAAATAGGAAACTTAGTAGCAAATTTTAATAAAACTTCCTTCACCGTGATGCATCATGGGAATTCTGAGGGTCAGACGTAGGCGACGCATTTCAAAATAATGGTGTTTTACCTGCCTTATTTTGCTGACATTTTTTGATTTTGTTGATTTGGTGATTAGTGCTTGTTTTTTGTGCTTCTAGTGTGATTAAATAGGCTACGTTGTTAAATGGTATCGTTTTATGTCCGTTTTAACTGTGTTTATTGTTGACATACTATCGGGAGTCTGTACAGAGTATTTGATTTTGAAAATTGACCGGATTCTGTAATCCGTTTCTGTGTCCGACGTCCTGGCCGGTTCGTCTTCTCTCTGCTTTTTGAGGCGGCTTCCGTTAAAAATACACTGGATGAGTGTTCTCTGCGGAGCGGAGAGTCGCTTCTGGTGTAAGCACAAGCATTGACTAGAATGGCTCCAGCAGCCGCAATGCACATTGACTTTTTGGAGTGAGTCCAGAAATTTGGTATAAAAGACTTGGTAGCAGTTGGGCCCCATGATGAAGTTCTTCACCCACTAGAGTTGCCCCCTTTAATACAGAAAAATAAGGGAGGCCTGCCGGGGCAGGGGCCACACCCCTGGGGGGCCCGGCAACGACAGGCCTGATGGTTTGCCAGTGGTGGAAAAACATGTTTTCAAGTCTTCAGATTGATACCAATGAATGTTACCAATGTCTCTCTATTAGTGTTGTAGTACTCAAGACCGGTCTTGGTCTTGAGACTGGTCTTAAGACCACTTTTTGATGGTCTTGGTGTCATCTTGGACTCGACCACATTTGTATTTGGTCTTGTCTCAGACATTGAGGACTCTGGATTTTATTTCAAAACCAGTCAAGATCATAACTTTTGGAATAAATTGCTTTTGCATTGTCAGATTTATTTACTAACATCCTAACTTTGTGAAACGTATTGCTTCAATTGCACCCAGTAACCCTAATTAAAAATGTGTTGTTAACGACTGTCACCCCTCCTTGCGATGGTAAGCATAAAAAAGCAGTGTTAAATAAAATTTAATGGGAACGTGGGTCTTTCAGATCAATTTGAGAAGTACCTATGATCTCATTCTACTTCTTATTGTGTGTCATGTAACGTGGGGATATTTATGTATTTATTTTATCAGTTTTTATTTAGCCTATTTTTAATTCTATAGAATTGAATCATGCAATTATATAGATTGGTTAAGCATAACACATAGTTGTTTATATTCTTCACATAGGCACTATATTTTGATAATTAAATGGGTATTAAATAGCCTATATCTCTGTCCTATCTCTTATTAAATTAATGTTGACATGTTTGTATGCCTCAACTGTAAAAACATACCCTAATGTAGCCATGTGCTTCATTTACATTGTAACAGTATTTCTTAACAAATAGGCAGAATACGAAATCCAGCGTGATCAATCAGAAAAATATGTTTTATTATTCCTGCCAGGAGACCCGCTCTTAACTGACTCTGAGTGGCCCTGAACCTGACTATTAATCAAAACCAACAATGGCAGCAAATATCGCCCAATCAGGAGCAGAAAAGGAGAAGTATTCACAAAATGCGGGTGGGATGATTTGCATGGGATGCTGCGTTAAAGACAACTCAGAAATACGGGACGCGCTATTTAGTTCTCAAATACCTTTGAGAACCTCTTTGAGAACCTCTTTACCTGCACCCACACACTCAACACAACCATCAGTAACAAGTTATATTCACTTCTGTCTACAACATCACCAGCTACAATCAGCTATCAGCATGCCAGCTAACAAACAGCTAACAACATGGCATACTAAGTAGCATGTTAAAATATCGCACAAATGCAGGGCTTGACATTAACATCTGTCAACCCGCCAAATGCGGGTAAATTTCACTCGTGGTTGGTAACACACTTGTTCCCACAAGTCACTTTGGCCGGTTGAAAATTTGTAGTCTTCTCAAAAAGCATCTGTAATAACAAACACATTACAATGTAACACTGCAACTCCCATGAGTGCTACCTGCACGAAGTGTTTCCTCGTGAAGCCTATGGCCTTGTGCCTAAGTGACCGACAACACTGAAAACAAGAAAACATTTTGGGGAAAGTGTTGGAGAAGTGAACCAGTGGAGCTTTGTGATGAAAGCAGGACTTTAACACTAGAAAGGCCAACACTCCAGAAACCCCTTGAACAGCCACCAACCCGCTAATACGTGCTGACTGCATGAACAAAATGAGGCAAAATCTACAAAATGAAATTTAACTCAAAAAGAAATGACTTTATTTATATGATACACACTGAAAGATTTCTTTAATGAAATAGTGTTATATTTTCCATAATGCTAAGCAGCACATCCCATCCGCCGCACATCGTTTGGTTCAATAAGGCAATGAGCATCAGATAACAACATAGGCTACAGGAAACCCACTCGTATTTGCTCGACTGAGGCATTGAAAACTGCATCAATTTAAATGTAATTTGTTTACCTCATTTATGAGAATAAATTGCACTGCATGCAATTATCAATTAAATGATTCCTGATTAAACTGTCAAACATATTTGAGGTGCTCTGTTGCAGAAACAGATATGTCCGTTTGCGTTATGATAGAGGTGCCGATTTTTGGCATTTTTTAACATAATCGGCGCCGGCCAATATCCAAGTATATCAAGCCGATTATTAGGCAGGCGCATCTGTGGGCAGCCTAGTGTTGTCGTGGAACACGTG
>JAPMOB010227796.1:0-15173 GCA_029875015.1 Lepomis gibbosus
TGTCTTAGTGGTCTCACCTGTGTGTAATTAGTTTCTCCCTCACCTGCGTATTTAAGTGGTTGTCTGTCTGTCACTTGTTGATCAAGAGGTTGCTGTAGATGTCTTTGTTGGATTTTGCTGTGGATGTTTCTGGTGTTTCTTGTGCTCCTGTGGATTTTGTTGGACATTGGATTTTTGTGTTTCCGGACTACTCACACCCAAAAGCACCTGTAAGTTGTTTTCCATGCAATAAACCTCATCTACTCTCCAGTTCTCATCTCGGTGTCTGCGTTTGGGTCCAATACCTCTGTTTCCAGCGTTCAGCCCGGAGGCTGAACGTAACAGACTTTTCCTAAAAAACACAATAAATAAATCAGACATTAGGGCTTCTAGTTAATGCTTTTACTCACTGATATTAATTTATAAACACAAATTTAATGTTTGCTGATAAATATTAAGTCCCAGTAGTTTGTACAAAGAATGATGAGTTATTATATTTCATTTGTCTGTATTTATGTGTGCATGGAGGTCAGATGTGTCTGGAAAGCAAATGTGGATCAGTGTTAAATGAACAACTCTTTTATGGTACATCCTGCTGTTCTGACATTTTACATCTTTTTTTTGTCCTTGTAAAGAATGTGGAAATGTCTGGTTTTGACGAGCTTGGAACAGGTTTCTCCTGTGCTAAAATTTGATGGAATCCCTTTTGGCGTTTTCTTGTTGTTCATGGTTATTTGATGTATTTGGTATATTTGTGTGAGTGTACTCTATTAATTTAAACTGATAAATAAAGCAGCAACTCACTACTAAGCCCAGGAGTTGAGCTAAAGGTGAAACACAGGCATTGTGTTTGAACATGCCGCACTGTGCTGTGAGGAACAGCCAAACTCAACAGGCTGAGCACAGCGACAAGACACAAAGTATTTATACTGCAACAGCAAGGTCTGGCAGACTAGACTGGTCTGGTCTGGTCAGGCAGACATTTCAAGGCAGGCGGGGGTTTCCAGGTAAGCGGTCTCTTTAGACTAAACACAAAGAAACTGCAGCAGATGAAAGACACATCGTGCTTACTTTACTTCACAATCAGAAATCTGGATGAGTCTGGTCAGAAGTGGCCTTCATGGAACAAGTGTAATGGATTAAAAGTAGTGATCATGTTGAGGATAAAAACTGCAGTACTGGACAGAACAAACCAGAATATTTCACATGAGTCAAGTATGAAACAGAATATGGCACATGTAAGGTTTTATGTGCAGGACGTTTACTTTGTACACTGTGGTATTATTATTTTCTTCCCTCATCAGTTTGTTATGAGTTAATTAAACAGAATCAAACAGCAGTAACATACTGATATAACCCAATTAAAATATATAATATATGAACAGGGAAACAAATCCAGCTTGTTTTTATTTATTTAGTTAACTTGATTTTACTGCGGTCATAAGAGGCAGCGGTGGACAATAAGTACATTTACTCAAGTATTTTCTTTTCTTTCTACTCGTCAACCTCTCAGAGGGAGATATTTTACTTTTTACTTCATTTATCTGACAGCTTCAGTTACTTTACAAAGTCACATTTTTCACTCACAAAACATAACGAGTTTTAAAAATGTGTTTTGTTATAAATTAAAATACCCAAGCATTTTAGTAAATTAGTTTGACAAAATTTTAATTTTAATTAACTTACGCAAAGAATCTGAATAATTCATCCACCTCTGACGCCAGGAAGGAGTATCTGCCCGCCACACCTTCTGCCTTTTGTGTTGTTGGCTTCTTCACAAAGTCACGTTGTGCAAGAACAAATTGTGCAACACTAAAACGTTTTCCTTGTTTTATTGTCCAACAACACATAATGAAAATAGATGTAATGTTTCTTTAACCACATAAAAGGTGAGAACAGAGGGATCTAAATGAGCCACGTCATTACAGGTAAATTACCTGTTTAAATGAGTGTTAAAAGCAGCAGGCTCGGCGGCATCACTTGCGACACTCTGGGCCACAGAAAGTGTTTGTGAAGAAGGGCGAGGCTGTGTGTTGGTGTGTGTCAGTGTGTCAGTGTGTGAGGTGTGGCCTCAAACAGGAGCATCTGCCCGACGCACCTGGAGGCTTGTTGGGTTCCTGTTTCAGGCTGTTCAGCTCCTCTGTTGATCAGAAGACAAGAAGAAACACACCATGGAGGTCAAGCTGTTCGTCTGTGGCGTCGTGTTCATGGTTTTGGCGGCTACAGGTGAGTGCTGTTAAATACTGTCAGAGCAGAGAAGAAGAGTGGATCACCTGTTTTCAATCTGAAAAGAACTGTAGATGGAGGAGATTCTGTTTCTTATATCTTAATAGCAAATTTAAGAGACTTAAATTCATGTGTCTGTGTATTTAAAGAGGTTTTCCTCTCTGTATACGGAGATAACTGTTCACACAAGTCAGAGGGAAATTTACATGTAGCCACATGCAAAACTATTTGACTAAACATGAAAAGAAGAACCGGCAGTTTGACTGTGTGCTGACACTGTTTCACAGTTTAATTTAGCCAAGATCAACAAGTTCATCTCTGTTGATTCTGATGTATTAATTGAGTTTACTTTATCAGATACAATAGAACAAAGTTAGAAAACGTCTCATGTTTCACAGGAACACAGGAGAAACCGGTCGGGTTTGTTCTTAGAAACCTAAACTTGCCTGTCGAAACCCTTTTAGTTTCACAGCAGATAATCACTGCACAATCAAACATCTGACTGTGTTTCTCTCCGACAGGCAGCCGCGCGCAGCTGGATGGTGAGTTATTTTCATTCTTTCTTTTGTTTATTCACCTTGTTTTTGCAAAGATAAGACACAGCTGATTCACATGCACCATGTTCTCTGTTTACACAAAACACACTGAAGTCAGAGGTTTCAAACAGAGTTTTAAAACAGTCTCAACATTAATCCAGTCCAGGTTTGAACAGCAGCTTTCAGTCGCACTTTCGAAGCTCCATTAGAGTGAAATTCTGTTGGTTAAATTGTGATGAAGTCTGGTTCAGACATTCATGTTCTCCTCAGGACGAGTTCTAAAAGCTTTGGTGATCCTCCTAACTTCCTGTCCAAAACCTCCATTAACTGAATTTTATGTCAGTTTCTGTTTCCAGCAGCATGCTAACATGCTAACATTAGCATACTGCGGGTTCAGTACAGGTTTAGTTTAGATCCCTTTAAAAATATACCCAGAATACAGTTATAGAAATATAAAACGTGGGTGGCTGCGTAAACTTAAACAGCCCTGACAGCTGACCTGTGTCAAATGACAGAGTTTTTAAAAAATATATATTTAAATTATTTATTTTATTATTATTCAATCACAGTATTTCTAGAAATTACTGCAGTTTCTTTACACATATCAGCCACAAACATTTAATTTTTACTCATATTTGCTTTTGTAATTTGAATTTCTTATTAATGGCCAACCGGTGCATGTGTCATGTGATTTCTACGATTAAGTATTAGGCATACGGGTCATTTACGCTGGGGACACTGGAGACATGTCCCCACCACTGTTTAAGAGTTTGCCAAAAGTTTTCTGAAAATTAACTTGCAACAAGAAATGTTAAATAAGAAATAAACATTACGGTATTTGACAAAAGTCTACTTGCACAATAGGAAAACATGAAATCCAATGTAAATATAGAAGAAACAGATCTGCCTTGTCCAAAAAAATAACTTAAGCTGATGAAACATGGGGCAACTTTTAGAGCAATCGTGCAGGGCAACGTGGTCGTCAATGGTAATGAGTAAAGATTACTTCTGTAATCCCCTTCCCCCACCACTCCGCCACCCGCCCCGCACCGCCGCCATCCATTTAAAACATAGTCGGACCTGCCTCTAGCAAGATTGCCCAGCAACATTGCTCAAAAAGTTGCCCCGTGTATCATCAGCTTTAGGCTAAAATGCTGCATTATATTCGATAATATTTCTTGTTTCTTGTTCTCGTGGCTCCAATATTGTGCATTATCAAGTGTTTCGTCATGAGCCTTTAAATGTTTCCACCACTTTTCAACAGAAAGTGACGCCCTTGTTCTTAATTCCTGAATTAAGGGGAAACCCCTTTCCACTGCTATGATGGTGACAAAGTTTGATTTGACTTCAGACAGAGGATCAATATAAATCTCACAACACTGTGGAGAAAGAGGCTGAATTTTTAGCTATTAGGTTGTTTGGGTTTTACTCAACTGCTGTTTGTACATTTCTGTTGGTGTAAGGATTAAGACTTGCAGTTTGCCTATGCTTCCAGCCTTCATGCTAAGCTAAGCTAATGTCCCCATGGCTCTATTTCTAGCTTGGGTCCCGGTTTGAATCAATCCGGGACGTGGTATGTCCTATATTTCTCACTTGTCTTTAATGCAGCGTGCCATGGAAATCATTCCACCTGCATTCCATGAATGCCTCTCCTTTTCTGCCCCTGATTGGGTAACACTCGCTGCCATTGTTGGTTTCATTAATACCGTCAGGGTCAGGGCCGATCAGGGTTAAGGGCGGGTCTCTTGGCAGGGAGTCGAGTCGAAACAATGCGTCCCCTCTGAAACAAAAGTCGATGCAAAAGTACCTACAATGCCGAGAGGCGTGGGAAAAATCTAATAGGTGCTCGATCAGTGTAATGATTTAATAAAACGTGCTAATTATCTGATTGATCACGCTGGATTTGCTGCCTATTTGTTAAGAAATATTGGGACAATGTAAATGAATCACAAGCCTACATTATGGTATGGTTAGATTTTAAGGTTGAGGTTTACAGTCACACACATCAGCATTAATTTGATAAGAGATCAGAGAGAGATATTTAATACACATTTAATTATCCAAATATAGTGCCTATGTGAAGAATATAAACCGCTTGTGCCTAAACATCTATAGAACTGCATGATTCAATAATTAACAACAGGCTGAATGAAAACTGAAAGGACATTTACTGACCAATCATAAAAATGGTGTTGAATTAAATTAATAAATGTTTATAGATGGATTATTTATTCGTGGTTTCATTGTTTGGATGGTTCACACCACCTTTTATAATTACTCAAGTTCATTAGCAGTTAGCAACAGCAACATCTAAGCATCTCAGCATCCACTGGTTACATGGAAAAGGTGTTTTCCAGAATGATCAACAAAGTGACATAACAAACAGGCGCTCTGTGGAGCTCATTAGATTTTGATCACAGTCCTGTTTATAGTTTTACTGTTTGAAAGACAAACAGCTGCACGAGTCGTGTGCTTCTGACTAGAAAACATTCATAAAAGGAAGTAGGCCTGACACGCTCCAATACTGCACACAAGGCTCACTACTTCTTATCTGCTGATGTTCGTGATGTTCATGGAAAATCCTTTGCAGACGTCTTTCCAATCGTATCAAAGCGTTTGTTTTAGCCTGTTTAGTTAATAAGTTATGGACATGTTTATTTAATAAATTGATAAAATACAGTTCACATCCTATTTTTTGTGGCCTCACTGTCACATGTTGTTGGCCTATAGGCTTATTATTGTCATAGCTGTGTATTCAGCTCTGACAGTATGACCCCTGGTCTGCTGAGTTGTGATAGTTATCACATAGCTCATCATAATGTCCAGTGGTGACCTATACCACCACTGGCACACCATCGGGCCTTTTGCAGCTGGGCCCACGAAGGGTCACTAATAAATCTTTGACGTTCTTATTTTCTGGTCTTTAAACTTTAAACTAAGACGGTGTTTGATGGTGTCCCTCCTGCACGCTGATATCTATCTATAATGTTGGTGCTGGACAGCGTAGCTTTGAGTTAAATGCTAACGTCAGCATGCTCACAATAACAATGCTAACATGCCCGTGTTTAGAAGGTATCATGTTTACCGTGTTCACCATCTCAGTTTAGCACGTTAGCAGGCTAACATTAGCTAATTAGCAGTAAACACAGCGTACAGCTGAGGCTGATGGGAACCAAAGTGTTAACACATTATCATGTTGACCTGATGATGGCGCCATGCAGAAAGTCAGAGGGTCACCAAGGATCATGTCATGACAAGCCTTCCCATAGTTGTTGAGACATCCAGACCAAAGAGCTGGACACACAGACTGACAGGATCACCTTTAGAGCAGAGCTCATGCCGGATTAAACAAATCCACACAGATCATAGCACCCAGAGAGAAATAATACATGAACTCTGACTGTCTCCCTCCAGTTTGTGGCATTGCGCCGCTCAACACCAGGATCGTAGGAGGGGAGAACGCTGTTCCCGGGTCGTGGCCCTGGCAGGCCAGTCTGCACGGCAATACAGGTCATTTCTGTGGAGGCTCCCTGATCAACGACCAGTGGGTCCTGACTGCTGCTCACTGTTTCCCCAGGTGAGCTCTTATCCTGTCACAGGACTCAGCACTTCACCTGTATAAACACAGGCGCTTGCAAAGAGGGTGCGGCGGTAAACCACATTAAAACCACTCTGCACGTTTATCTTTACTTATAGCTGTTTCACATCAGTTCACATCTTTATTTAAGCACTTTTTTTGCAGAATGGCAACAAAAATAAACATAAGCACAATTTTTTAAATGAGGATTAGCTGTGATGGATTCAGTTTTCTGTTTCAGCTAAAGATTCAGCTGCTGATCAGCCAATATGAAGTTTAATGAGATTTGTTTTACCTCATAATTCAGATTTTGACCTCAGAATGGTGACTTCTGACTCAGAAAATCAAATCAACTTTTATTGACACATGCAATTACACATAACAACAACATACAACATGTAGGCCAGCTCCTCAGCCAATGGAACTGACTGGAGACATTCGGACGTCAAGACTGAATTCTGACTTTGAGTTTAAAGAAACAAACAATTTTTTCACACTTTTCCTCTCAAAATCCTGAGATTAAAATCCACAACTTTGTATTTCACGTGATTTCTATTCCCCCTCTTAATCCCTAAATAGGGCCTAATGAATCTTGGCTTATTATCCAGAAGAAGTTATTTGAATAGCAACATTTCCCAACAACTATGTTTTCAGACGGTTGAGAAATTAAAAGAAAAACTCACTTATTTATTCTCACTTATTCAAAGATAGTTTAGTCTTTTTTCTAAAATCCATGCACAGACAGCACCGGCATCCATCACATAATTAAACATGTTGTCTTTTCTGTTTCGCAGCATCCCGACCAATCTCATCGTTTATCTCGGCCGTAACGCCCAAGACTTATCGAATCCAAATGAGGAGTTCCGGTATGTGATCCAGGTCATCACGCATCCAAACTATGATGAACCCTCGCACGACAACGACATAGCCTTGCTGCAGCTGTCCTCACCTGTTACCTTCACCGACTACATCAGACCCGTGTGTCTGGCGGCGGATGGCAGCGCCTTTGACGCCGGAACATCCTGCTGGGTCACCGGATGGGGATCCATTCGATCTGGTGGTGAGAATTTTAATCAAACAGAACTAGTCTGCATCTGTGGCGTCACATTGAAGTAAACCCAGGGCGCAAGACTTGTGCTTTTATTGAAGCAAAATTTTAAATGCAGGATTTTAACTTAAAGGTCCAGAGTGTATTCAAAGAGGTGGTTTTTGTCTTTCCCCTCTCCTTTGTTGAGTTATAAACCTTTTTTGTGCATATAACAGGTTTGCAAAGTGAAAAAGCCCAAAGTTAGTTTCCATCTCCCACAGAAACTCTGCTCTGAACTGAAAACAGCTCGTTTGTAGTCCGGCCGCTTCCCTTTCATCCCTGTGACGTCACCTCATATAACGCTCGTTGCCAAGCTGGTCGGCAACACGTACAGCTGAACCCGAGCTGTTTACCGGCTTCTCGCTGACCATGTAGAGACGAGATGTATCACTCCATAGCTAAAACGAAGCCTTCAACACAGGGTGAAAAGAGGAGCTGCAGCAATGTGCAGCATGACCGAAATATAACCATGTAAACCTGTTCTGGTACGACCTCTAAATAAGATTATGAACCTCAAAATGAGCAGAATACATCATCTTTAAGAGGATCTATTGACAGAAAGGCAATATAATATCCATAACTATGTTTTCAGTGGCGTATGACCTTGCGTAATGAACCATAATGTTTACCTTAGAATGAGACATTTCTACACCGCGGGTCCTCGGGACGTCAGCATGTTGCGCCGCCATGTTTCTACAGTTGCCCAAACTTTTAAACTGCGCTACAATAGGTTGAATTCGTAAAAGTAGCAGTAGCCTAGTCGTTGTCTGGTTTGTTAGAAGTAAGAAAAGAAGTGAAACGTGAACAAATGGAGGACCACATGTGTTATTTATCACAAGAGCCGACACAGCGTGACAGCCACTGTAGCTGTGAGGGGTGACTGACTGGTGGTGTCAAAATAATCAGAATAATTTTGTCCTTCTTAAATCTTTATTGCAAAAAGATAAATAAAGTGTACATGGGACATACATTTGTAATATGGTTGTAACGGTTAGTTTGCTGTCCATGTGGAGGGAACTAGATGTGTGCTGCTTATGTGCTCTGATAATGTTAATTCAACGCATCTTTGTAGCAGCTGTTGATTCCACTTTCTGACTTAAGAGCACATGAACACACACAGAAGGACGACTTCACAACTCAGGAAAATGGGACCAACCGAGGGCACCTGAATGCACCATGAGCTACTGGTTGCAATTAGCAACCAGGAGAGTTTCATGTCCATCCAAGTCTTGAAGTGCTCAACTGTGACTCACCAAACATCGTCTATGTGAAAGATGAACAGGATTTTTACAGCAGGAAGCAGGGCTGCATTAAATAATTCCCACTGAGCCTGTTCTGGTATCATGAGCTGAGAGGAGCAGTCCAAAGTGCAGGAACTGTCCTGCACTAGCCTAGCTACGAGGTTCTAAAGTCCTAAAGTCCTGACTTTTTTGTTAGACGTTTTGTTAGTTAAGTTTTATTTGTCCTTATCTGTTTATTTGTACTTTAGTTTTTTTGTAGCATTCTGCCTCTGGTGATTAATTAAACCACACTAACTGTATTTATGTGTCTGGACCCAAATCCCAGTTTCCTGTGTCTCAGCTTGACAAACCTGAACACAGGGGACAAGAGGAAGGGACGGCTCGACCACAACCATATCAGGCTGTGAGACAGTCGACGCAAAGAAAAATCCAGGCAGACTCAACATTAATATCTCCTTTTCTTTTTCAGTTTCCCTTCCTTACCCCCAGAATCTGCAGGAGGTGAACGTTCCCGTCGTATCCAACGATGAATGTAACACTGACTACAAAGGTGAAATCACAAGCAACATGATGTGTGCCGGTCTGACCCAGGGAGGAAAGGACGCCTGCCAGGTGAGTCTGTCTGCAAAACACGTCTAAAGCTGCACTAATCAATAGATCTGTTGCTGGTTCCAGACGCGTTTATCCTGCGTCTGCATCCGTTTGTTATTCCCATTTTTAAAAAGTACTGTAAGTGACCTGTCTGACGTCTGCAGGGGGATTCAGGCGGCCCGCTGGTGACTAAAACCGGCTCGATCTGGATCCAGGCTGGAGTGGTGAGTTTTGGAGAAGGCTGCGCCCAGCCGAATTTCCCTGGAATCTACGCCAGAGTGTCCCAGTATCAGTCCTGGATCGAAAACAAGATCAGCAGCAGCCAGCCGGGCTTCGTCTTCTCCGGAACCGTTCACCTGGCTTCCCTCTCGGTTCCTCTGCTGCTGTCCATCGTGCCGGTTCTCTTCTCCCTCTTTCTTCTTTCATAGAAAGTTTAATGCACCAGGATGGAGTCAAAATCTCCGTCCGTGTTTTTTAGCCCTTTGAAATTAATTTACCTTAAAACAAGCAACAAAACCCGCTCCTGGCATCAAATATTTCCACCTGTTTCCAGCTCAGCTTCTTGTGCTGAAGGCGTTTTTACAGAAAAGAGTCGACAGAGGAGAAGAGAGAGTTCAGAAACTGGTGTACTGACACTTGATTTTAAAATACGAGGGCTACAACTAAGGAATGATTCCATTACCGATTAATCTGCTGATTGATTCATCATTCTGTCTCTTTCTATGTTCTCTCTACAACTTACTGGAAGTTTTGCACAAAAGAATATGGAAGTTTATATAATGTAAAAGCTTGGTTTTACATCACCAGAAGATTGTCTTGTATTTTTATTACCAATTTATCTGCTTTTTTCTCAATAATTGATTTATTTATTCAACTTCACACAACCTAATGTGCTCATAAAAGATTTTGACCAGCTGTGTAAAACCCAAAGATGTTCATTTAAATCCCAACATCAGAGAAGCTGGAACCAGACAACCGTTAAACAACTAAAATCAATTATCAAAACACTGTAAAACTGAATAGCCGGGCATTTATTTGCTTCACTGGACTCACACTTTTTTTAGGAAAGGAGTTTTTATACATCAGCGGGACTCCTAGAAAAAACAGATCACACCGGGCCAGTAACAGGGACAGGCGTCAGACTGGGACTCTGAAGTGTTATGTTCAGTTATCGATTGATTTTCTATCAATAAACTAATCGATGTCCAGCCGTTGATCTTCTAACTGTGCTGGAAACAGGTGAAATAATTTGAGCTCAGTTGCAGAATTTTCACTTTAGTGGAAACTTTAAACTTTTTGGTGACGTCCACCTTCAACAGAATGAAATTATGATTTTATGGAGCCTGGAGTCAGTCAGAGCTTTTCAGTGTTTAATTATAATCAGTTAATAAACTCACCCACAAGCTTTTAATCAAAATCAATACTGATTCTAAATCATGCTTTAAACTCAAAGATCCAATAAAAGATCATTAGATTGACCAGTTAATGACTCTATTTCTTTGTTTTGTATTTAAGGTTGAATGAATGACTAATATTACAATTGTTATTTTATTTTAAAAGTCTTTAACAAATTTACCAATATGCAATCTCACATTTTTTTCTCATTTGTTTTCTTACTTTAACATTTAGTTTCTATTGTTTTGATTTAAAGAAAATTAATATGTGGATTAATTAAACAAGTTAACTGTAAGGTGGTGCAATTTTCATCCTATGGTAATATGTGATTAATTCATCATTTAAACACAGTAAAATAATGAATTATCCATAAATGTATTTGATTTATGGATAATTCATTTTTTTACTTTGTGTTTAACAATACATCCTTTAATCTGGTCAATTTAACAAAAGCTCTTTTTAAAAGTGGTGAATTTATTAACCCTGGTTACCATAAAACACTAAAATTTCATAATTACTCCAGACTCCCAATAAAGTCAAACAGATTTAGGCCTGAAATTTATTAAATGAACAAACAATTAAGTCTTTCTGATGTTTTTAACCTGAAAAAATTTTTTGGACTGACGGTGAATTTTAGAAGTTTATGAAGTTGCTGAGTTACTGTAACTGTTGATGTTTTGTAGTTTTGCACTGAACATTTGAAACTGTGATTTACTTTATAGGCAGAGGATATATGAAGTACACATTTTCATAATTTTACATTAAACACACACACACACACACACCTCAGACAGTGTCAGAGGTTGGGGTTTAACTGGATTACCTTTTACAGGTGTTTCTATTTGTTTGGTATCTTATTGTAAGTAAAGCTTTTTTTAAATATATTTTAAGACATATTGTTTGTCCGTCCTTTTTCACTGTAATATGTTAAATAAATACTTTTGTCTAACCAATATAAGTCATGATGCTCAGATGTGTAAAGGAAAGGTACAGGGCAGCAGTGGTGAGGAATAAAACACTGCTCTTCTTCTCTTCTTTTTATTGCAGGGATTTTAGTTTTACCCAGTACTTCTTCCACCACTGTTATGTGGTATACATAATACACTATAGTAGGTAGGTAGGTTTATTGTCACAATCTACCAAGTTATAGTCATATAAACACTTGTGCTGGGCATCGATTAAAATCTCGATTAATCGCATCATGATTTTCTTGCAATTGATTGCATTGTTCTGCACAAAATTGAATGAATTCTACTGTAATATTTTGCATTAGCAATAAAATGTTTCTTGTAAATCTCAACTTAAACATTAATGTAATCAAATCAAATATTAAGCCAAAGCTGTTTGCAACTGCCAGGGAATTACCTTTTTATCCAGCTTTTTCTACGTGAGGCGCAGCACGAATCATTGGAAGAGACTGATCCTTGCTGTTTGTGAGTTCCCAGAATCTATTAATGTTTAACTAAATATATCAGGACATCAACAGGAGGGAATGTGCATCCCCGCAAAACCAAATGAAGGCCTATCGGGTAAAGTTATACCTATAATTTTAATTTAAGTTAAATAGGCTTAGTGAAGCTGTTCCATGGTTCCTATCCATTTTCTCGCTTGTCTCACTGTCTGATCACCTGAGAGGACCTGCCAAAGCCGCCCTCCTCTGCTTGTTTGAGTGGATGATTTGCAGGCTGATCAACATCCCGCCCCTCCTGTGACAATTGGTTTGACTTTATGAGTATTCCGAGCAAAATAATAATAATAATATTAAGAAAAACTGTGTTAATGTGCGATAAAATAATTGTCAGTGTTAATTAATTAATACGTTTATGTGATAATAATGCATTAACGCGCCCTAATAAACGTAGTGTCATATGTATCCTATAATAGAACATGCCAGTTATACTTCCATTCTATAAACCATCCTATATAACTAAGATAACGTTTTACACTAAATAATATAATATATGGTACAACCTTTTGTGTTTTTAGTATTAAAACCTTCTTTAAATAATTCCAGTATTCTTACTTCCCATGGATCCTGAACGCAGCACACGTGTAGATTAAAATGGTGTTTTCTTATTGGATGTCTGACAGGAAGCGGGAAGGCCGTTCGTGCTTTGAGTTAATGTGAGATATTCACCGTAAATCGACTGTATTTCACTCTGGATTTAGTTAAATCTAAGTTTAGGTCTTTCGGCTCCGGATTAAATATAATTCGGCTGTTTAAAACACGCGTGCGCGGTTTGTCCTGTTTTGTTTTACCGTCCTGAAGGCAGCGGACCCGTCACGTAAAGTCAGCCAGGCTCCCGGGTACGTCATCACGCACAGCATCCAGCGCTGAGCTCTCTGATTGGACGAGAAAGTCACTGGAAAGCTCGAGAAACAACTGGAAACAACCAGAAGGCAGCGGGAGAAGTATAAATGAACGGGACGGTTGAAGTTAACGGGATCGAGACTAACGGGAAACTCAGGACAGGAGCCGGAGAGCAACGACCGAAACCTCTTCTTTTTCTCTTCTAACGATCTTCTTTTAACGAGGGTAAGTCCACTGCTTCACTTTTATTCTAGAGATTAAATTTAAACCATTAATTTTACATGTCGACTGTGTGATTGAGCTGACATGTCCTTAAAAATACATATGCGAATTATCAAAATTACCGTATTTAATACGGCTTCAGGGAGTTTAAATAAAGAACAAACGTTTTTCGCCAGACTCCTTTAGAAAAAGTGTCAGTTTAAGGCCTCACCTGGCTCAGATTAATGTACAGCGATGTGTTTTCTTTAAATTTAAGACATTAGTTTTAACAGCTGCGGAACAAATTGACCCATCTGTGAATGAAGAGCACCAACACGTTTTAGTGTTTTTACTAACGTTACTGTTTGATTTTACGGAAAGATAACACTTCACCAAACTCCATCTGTAAAACTGTCAAATTAATTGTGAAAAAAACAACTAATTGTTTGTTATTTAGCCTATAGAAAATGTTTAAATTGAAAATCTTCTAGAATGTTCGGCATTCAAATAATTACCCACTTGTTTGGAAATGAGCTGACATTTACCGTTAGCTACATATTTCAAGTTATAAATTATAATTTTCAGGGTTAGATATTTATTTTTATTTCATTGACCTGACCGTAAAAATAACAAACCAAGGAAAGTGAATAGATCATTTGGGATCTGCAAGTTTATATGGATAAATTGCTGATTTTATGAAGACAGTTTTCCCAGAACTTGCTCCAGTCTGAATGTTATATTATAAGGGAGGTACAAACTCAGTTTCACTCTACAACCTTTTGTATTGTGACAAATAACTCATCTCTGTGCCTTGATATGACTCAACATATGCCCTGGCAGAAGCACAAATAGATTTGTGACTTTTCTAATTTTTCTTTCCAATTTTTATCTTTGCTTCTTTAGGACACACATTCAAAAGAACCAAGATGTCTGCAGCTAAAGGTGTAGCGATCGGCATCGACCTGGGCACCACCTACTCCTGCGTGGGGGTTTTCCAGCACGGGAAAGTGGAAATCATCGCCAACGACCAGGGCAACAGGACCACCCCCAGCTACGTGGCGTTCACTGACTCCGAGAGGCTGATCGGGGACGCGGCCAAGAACCAGGTGGCCCTGAACCCCAGCAACACTGTGTTTGATGCCAAGAGACTGATTGGGAGAAAGATGGACGATCCAGTGGTGCAGGCCGACATGAAGCACTGGTCCTTCAAGGTGGTCGGAGACGGAGGGAAGCCCAAAATCCAGGTGGAATACAAAGGGGAGGACAAAACCTTCAGCCCAGAGGAGATCTCCTCCATGGTGCTGGTGAAGATGAAGGAGATCGCTGAGGCCTACCTCGGCCACAAGGTGTCCAACGCGGTCATCACAGTCCCGGCGTACTTCAACGACTCCCAGCGGCAGGCGACTAAAGACGCGGGCGTCATCGCAGGACTGAACGTCCTGAGGATCATCAACGAGCCGACGGCGGCCGCCATCGCCTACGGTCTGGACAAAGGCAAGTCGGGAGAGCGTAACGTCCTGATCTTTGACCTGGGCGGAGGCACCTTCGACGTGTCCATCCTCACCATCGAAGACGGGATCTTCGAGGTCAAGGCCACGGCCGGAGACACTCACCTGGGCGGAGAAGACTTTGACAACCGCATGGTCAACCACTTTGTGGAGGAGTTCAAGAGGAAACACAAGAAGGACATCAGCCAGAACAAGAGGGCCTTGAGGAGGCTGCGCACAGCTTGTGAGAGGGCCAAGAGAACCCTGTCCTCCAGCTCCCAGGCCAGCCTGGAGATCGATTCTCTGTTCGAGGGCATCGACTTCTACACCTCCATCACCAGGGCTCGCTTTGAGGAGCTGTGCTCCGACCTGTTCAGGGGAACGTTGGAGCCGGTGGAGAAAGCCCTGAAGGACGCCAAAATGGACAAGGGGCAGATCCACGACATCGTCCTGGTGGGAGGCTCCACCCGAATCCCCAAAGTCCAGAAGCTCCTGCAGGATTTCTTCAACGGCAGGGAGCTGAACAAGAGCATCAACCCGGA
>JAPMOB010227798.1:0-26176 GCA_029875015.1 Lepomis gibbosus
CCCTAGAAATGGTTGTGCGTGAAAATCCCAGTAACTGAGCAGATTGTGAAATACTCAGACCGGCCCGTCTGGCACCAACACCTATGCCACGCTCAAAATTGCTTAAATCACCTTTCTTTCCCATTCTGACATTCAGTTTGGAGATCAGGAGATTGTCCTGACCAGGACCACACCCCTAAATGCATTGAAGCAGCTGCCATGTGATTGGTTGATTAGATAATTGCATTAATGAGAAATTGAACAGGTGTTCCTAATAATCTTTTAGGTGAGTGTATGTCATGACTTAAAAACATTACACAATTTAAAGGCACATTTTCCTTTACTGACTCAGTTTATTCATTATGAGTAGACGGGAGCTTTGTTTTAGTATTTACACTGAATCTGAATCCCAAAGCCAATGATGCGCTTTTTAGAGATACAGTAGGTTAAACCAATAATAACTATAAAAGGTCTTGTGTATTTTGTGACATGGTGGTCCTATTGGCTATTAGTTGATTATGAATGAGAAAAAATAAAGCCGTGATTCAGGTTTCTTGGCCCCTGCAAAGCTCTTATAAGAACTGTTGAAAATTGAAAGCCAGGCCTATTTGTCATTATCTTTTAGCCTCAACAAATGGATTGTTTTGCACATTGCTCGTCAGTTTGCGCTTTTGATACGATTTCTCACTTCAAGCTAAAATGTTTTTCAATTTAGAATTCTCTTAAAACAGAATAACTATGATCCAGTTTTTCACTTTGTAATGGAATAATTGAATGAACTCATAATAGCTACATAGACATAATGCCTGCATCTTTTATGAGCCTTCCATCAACATAAATTATGGCACAGAACTAAATGATCTAGATGTTTCTGACCAATTGTTCTGCTCCTCAATCAGCTGTTTGTTTACATGGTTGAGGAGATTCCACAGAGGAAGATCACAGTTTTTTCCCTCTATTGTTCTATTTTATTGTGTCTCACTTTTGTTTAACCTTTTCTTTTTGATTGTGATGTATCCAACATGCATGAGTCATCACAGTTCACTTCTCTGACTATGTTTATGTTTCTTCGGTTACAGATAACAGCAATAACAGGTAGTCATGATGCACTTGATGGATTTCAGTGCAAGGTGTAACAAGCAATCTCAGTAGGCTCGTACAATTTTTGGATGTGATTTGTTGTCTTAATTGAACTGTTGCTCTCTCATAACTAGACTGATACTGTATTTAAAGTTATTGTTATGTTTATGGGAAATATTTCAAAGTCAGAATTAGGTTACAACCCTTCAAAGACAAAAAAAGAACATAATTTGAATTTAAATTTATTTTCTTGTGAAGAACAGGACACATTTAAATAATAGCTACATTTCCAGTGTACTGAAAAAACATCTCTTAATGACTCTTAAAGATCTCTTAATGAGTCTTGTCTTAAACCAAACTGATAAACACAGCATGTACGTGTCTTTTAGCAGATCTTGAAGGAAGTCAGTTTGAAGTCTCCTTCGATTTTGATGTAGTTGATAATGTCCATGTCATCACGGTTGGGAAACTGGACTTCCTGTCCATCAGGAAGCTCCACTTCAAACATGTCTCCAGCCAGCTTCAACACAATCTAAAATAGAAATGATTGTTAGAGTAAGTCCTTTTTATTTTTGGTAGAAAATCTCTGAGACAGATCACAAAACCTCTCCAGACAAAACCCAAACTACCTGCATGAAATTATCACAAAAGCAAAAAACATATTTCAGTCAGATTCCCTCACCTTGACATCTGTGCCCCGCTGGAGAGGGTTGTGTATTTCCCGTTTCTCATCACCCCAACAACCAGCAGTCTTTGAGTTGCAAACGAGAACAGCTCCGTCAGTGTCATCGTGGAAACGAGGGTTAAAGTGCAGAGCCAGGTCTTCTGCATCACAGCCGAGGTCGATCTGGAATCTGAGTGGATCAGAGACAATAAATGTTGTCTTAATATAGAGGAGATTTCAGAGCTCAAAACACCACACAGGTTCAATATTAGACATATACTCACCAGGCTATTTATAAAAGGAAAAGTCCAAATTTTCTTCATATTTTACATAGCAGCAATAAACCAGAATACATCTGCATCACTATCTTCATTATCTAATATAAATCATTATCATTATATAATATAAATTAAATGTAATGTGTTTGGTTCTCTTACCGCTCAGCATCATGCAGAATTAGCCCCTTTATTTTCAGCTTATCTCCAGCTCTCAGATCCACATTCTTCAATTCAAGCAGCTGAGAAACACAGTTCAGGGTTGCAAACAATTTTATTAGAAAATGAAAGCTTACTGTAAGCTGTAACGGTTAGTCAAATGACAGGGTGCAAATCCATAATCTGTTCATGTGCTGTGAAATAAAAACAGAAACCAAGCAGATACATTTACCATGCTCATTTTGCGTGCTGGTGTTGGTGAACAGTCCTGGCGCTACTAGAAGATATAAGAAGAGTCTAGTGAGTTAAGTAGAGTTAAGTGGTGTGATTGTGAAATTTCACTTAATTTATAATGCAGAGCACAAAAGATTCCGTGAAAGGAGTTTTAACAGTTAATACTCTATTTAATCACTGCTGTTGAACTCATTTTGAAATGATTAGTTGCCTCCTTGATTGCAGAACAAGTTGTTCACAAGTGCATCATTACTGATTACATGTAAACACAAACACCACTTGCTGATCTCTATCAATATCTCCAATCTAATATGCTGATCTTACAAATTAAATAAGATTCATGTTTGATCTGTATGATTGATCATTAAAACAAAATATAAAAATGTTTACTATTGATACTTGATATTGTTCTCTATCACAATCACGCTGGATGCCTCTTTGATTAATATTTTATTTAATTTTAAAAGAATTTTGATAACACTCTCCCTCGTTTATACATACTGACCTGATGTGTCCCTATTTGATGAATTTGATAGCTCTTTATGCCACTATTCATTTATTCATTCATACTGTGTGAGAGTTTGCTCGATGTCATTTTCAGTGACTGTCTGATCCTCCAACATTGTCCCCAACGTGCCTGCTTATGGAGTTCAGCCATAGGGTAATGCAATTGGTTTATGACAATCGTGAACGAGCTTTCAGGTGTTATGCCGAGTTTTGCATGTTTGCCGATAATTGCATGCACCTCCAAATACTGCTTTTAAACGCTATAAGGTACTGTTCTTTGTAGGGTTCATCAATGGTGATAAATGATTCGTATTAATGGGTGTTTACATATAACGGTGCGCTCTGTGGATGTCTAGAGAAAATTCCCTCCGTCCCTTCAGCAGCTACAGAGCTGGATCCTGCTCAAGGTCCAGTAGTCGGTGGCTGAAAACCCGTTTATTTATTAGCTCAAAATCAGAGTCGTTGTATTTTTACGACTCTGTTAAGTTTGCCATAAATACATTATTTTAAGTTCTTGGAGGAGGATGTTACATATCTCATTGTCAAGGGAAGGAAACAGCATATAAATAAGGCAGGAGCGGTGTCATTATTTGTCTCCTTTTCCCTGCTAGTGTTTATCGTTTGATATAGTTTATATCCCCAGCTGGCGTTTATGAGAGCTACTCTATACGCATGCACACGAGGGAGACGCCCCCTTGCTCGTCGTAATTTCCCTACATAAAACTGACCATCAGAGCAATCCTTTTTGTTAGATTGTTACATGGATGCTTCAGTTTGGCCACTTTATTTTGAAAGTATTCACCGGAAGTGGTAGATTGTTGTCATGTCTACAATGACGTTCATTTTATTAATTAAGTTTGTTGCTGTTTTGGGCTGTGGCCACTGGAGGGCGGTAAAACTCACGGTTGTAATGTCTGCCTTGACCATAGAGTGTAACTGTGTATTTGGAATCATACGTTTGTGTCCGTCTGAATAGGTTAATAAAGTTAATAACATAGTTCCCATGCTACTAAAGAATAGCTTCGGCTGACCCTCGTCAGCACGTAGCCGCGGTTCGTCGTCTGTTAGTCACCCGTCTAGTGACGCATAGATGGAGATAAAAATAATTTCTTAGATTGTTTTCAATAGCTTCGGTTTGGTCACTTTATTTTTTAAGTATTCGCTGGACGTGCTGTCATGTCTGCACTTACGCTTGATTTACCAATGAATGTTTTGTAGTTCCATACTGTGACCACTGGAGGGCGGTGTGCTAAAGATCGGTAATTTGCCATTGAAGCAGGCGGCCAACGCCGTCGCTCGTCGTAACGCTTCAACCTCAACACACTGTATATTATGCTAAACACTATTTTTTAATACCGTTTACCGTCTCTTACTGGTCTGTTAGCTGCAAGCTGGTCACTGTAATTTGAAAGTACATACCGGAAGTATTAGTTAGGCTATCATGTCTACCTTAACGAATTTAATGTGTTGCAGTTCCTAACTGTTACCACTAGAGGGCAGTAAAACATGATTGTAAACATAAATGTGTTGTATTTCATGGGTTTTATATAGGTTAATAACAACGTTAACAACTTAAAGGGTAGTCGGTAAAAAAAATACCTATAGTATTCACACTGAAGAATGTGGGTCTGGTGTTTCTAACTGTGGCCACTACAAATCAATTACAAATGATGTTAGTCTTTCCCAAAAACAACTTCCGCTATGTTGCCGGAAGTGACAAAATAAAGTAAACAGAGGAGCTATCAGTGGATCCAGAAATTAAGATAATTACGACCAAAGGAAGCGATTTTTAAAACATACTTTGCTTTACATGCATATTAGGGAAACGTGTATGAGAAACGGGTGCAGGGTCTAATAAAGGTAAATCGTTCATTGTCTGTTCACGTTTCTGAAAAAGCGACATTTGCGGTTTCACCTGCCAACATCCCACCGTTACATCAGCTAGGAGCTAATCCAGCGTTAGCACGCGATTTCCTGCTTTCTTCCGTCACTATAAAGACATATTAAAGTAGTTGTTTTAACAGAGGATGTCGGATGAATTTAGTTTAACTGCTCCACCTTTGTAGACTCGTTTATCAGGTTAACCTCGGGTTGTTAGCGTGAGATGTAAGTTACCAGCTGTTCGTCCCTCTGCTTCAGCAGCTAGCTTCTTCTCTCTGACTGCGGGGATCAATGACCTGCTTTATTTTGAGCACAATACCCTTTGTTATGTACCGTTTTTTCTTGTTTCTTTATTGTTGGTAGCGCAGACTGAGAGAGCTCCTCAATATTTCTGTCTTCATCAAATTATATCTTCAGATTCAGTCACAATAACGTAAAGTTAATTGATGTATATTATCACTTACAGGGTTCACAGGGACAGGAGTGACACCGTCCCGCAATGTTCACTGACATGGACTATGAGTTGGAGGAGGACAAACTGTGAGTCACAATTGTATTTCCCCCTTTTTTGATCTGCGTCATGCAAGTATGTGTTTCAGTGTGTTTAACAGTGTGGTAGTTTGTGGGTCTTCTGTTCATACATGTGACCACATATACTGATAAAAAACGACTACAATTAAACTCATACACCATCGTTAATAGTGTGAGCCTAATTCCTGATATGAAATTTCTAGTAGTTGTTATATTTTCTAGTATAAGTATTTGTAAAAAAAAATTAGAGCTTTATACTATATTGCTGTACCTCTTGCTAAAAAACTCTAAAGTGCTGTAAACCTCCATGTGTCACGTTTTCTGCTCCACAGGGGGATACCAACTGTACCAGGTACTGTGTGTCTGAAGAAAGATGGTAATAACCTTATTGGGATCAGCATTGGTGGCGGGGCACAGTACTGTCCTTGTCTCTACATTGTCCAGGTAGGTCAGAACAATTGATTATAACTGTGTTTTCTATCACAAAACATTTCTAGTTCCAAGTTAAGTTTTATAATACGTATGAAATGTGAGCACATTAGTAATGTCTGTTTGCTCTTGTTAAGCATGAACTTAATGCAGTGGTGTTAAAGCTCTTGTTGAATAAGAGGGGAAATGTCTGCACTCTGTGTCATTGGTACCTTTGCAATGTGGTGTCTGTTGTCTCACAGGTATTTGATAACACCCCAGCAGCTCTGGATGGGACTCTAGCAGCGGGTGATGAAATCACAGGAGTGAATGGGAAACCGGTGAAGGGAAAGACTAAAGTGGAGGTGGCCAAGATGATTCAAGCTGTCCAGGTACACAGATGCTGGGAATTAATCACCGTCCATAGTCATTTCATGTCCTGAACAACTCGAGGATGAGTTCAGATGGTTTATTACTGACCTCTTCTACAATACTGTGGATACAAAGTCTAGATTGGGACCAGCTGCATGCAGTCCTCTCTGTTAGTGATTTAGGCAGTTTAAGACTTCAATAGAAAATTAAACACATCCACCTTCCAAATGCGGGTAGTTTTGTTTTGTTACTCATCACAACCTCAGGCAGGAAATCACCCTTTGTCAGTAAATGGCCTGTTAGTTTGACAGTTAAACTCCACTAATGAGCAGTGTTTTTGAATTAATTAAAACAAAGAAATTAAGACATATGGACATGAATAGAAACATGCAAAAGGAATAAAACATTACTCACATTTTTGTGTCCTGCTGTGGCTGAATACTTGTCAACAGTTTAGTAATTATGGCTGCAAAGTCACCATCAGACTGTCAAAGTGAAAAGCTTTACTGGCTCCCTCTGCGGTGCTGAAGCGGTCAGGACAATAGCACATAGCGTTTGGCGTTACGTCACCTTCGCAGAGTGGCTGTGTTGTTTTTGTCATCCATTGTTCGCACCCAGAAAATTCCATGACTTCCTGTATGATGGATTAAAGGCAGGGTGCAATGTGGGATTTAAAGGATTACACTGTGTTGCTGTGACACATTCAGCCAAATACTGCACATGACTTCACCTTCAGCACCATGAAGATGGAAAAGTTTCCACATTATTAGATTTACTAGATATAATAGGATAACACATTGAATTTTAATTGTTTATTTTAGAGTCCTATCAACTTAAATGTCTTCTTACGTACTGATTGTATTATTTGTTAGCTATTACTTATTCCTCTATGTGTGTATCCCATTGATACTGTACACGCTAATAGCTCTTACTAGTATTTTGTTGCTGCTCTTAGTAGTATCTAGTGTCACTTGTAGATCTCTTACTTTACGGATGCTTGTCTGTTGTTCCTCAAATGTAAGCCGCTTTGGATAAAAGCAAACGCTAAATTATTTTATTTATTTATTTTTATTTTTATTTACTTAGCTGACGCTTTTATCCAAAGCGACTTACAATTGCCATACATGTCAGAGGTCACACGCCTCTGGAGCAACGAGGGGTTAAGTGTCTTGCTTGAGTAAATGTAAATTAATGGAAGATATCATTTGTTTTTTTAGAGATGGTTTTCAGTTAAATATATACAGTTTATTTTTTTATGTTGTTGTTTAAACTGTGGGTCTGTATAGGTGACCTATACAGGTTTTTTCGGTGGTCAGTGCCGATATTTGGGGAGCAGCACAGCTTACGGCCGATGTTTAAAACCGGTATCAAAACAAAGAAAAGTCCCTTATAATGTCATTGTGGTTATCTTGGTCAGTGACGTGCTGTTTTAGATGGATTTTTTATTAATTAATGAGATAGAAAAATACTATATATTTAACTAGTTGTATTTTTAGGCTAACTTGTAAGTGCAGACACTGTACGATGACGATGGTCTAAATATGCCAGATATCGACGCGATAAATCGGCTGACCAACTATTATATTTTTACAGGCGGAAGCAACAATCCACTACAACAAACTGCAGGCAGACCCGAAACAGGGGAAGTCTCTGGATATAGGTATCTCCTCCACGAGACACATACTATCAGTCTTGATCCACTGTTTGTTGATGTTACTGTGTGTGGCTCATGTATTGCAGTGTTATTCATTACATTCTCTCATCATCGCAGTGACTGTTATCCAGGGCTGAGGTTTCCATTAAACACGTGTTCTGTGTTTCAGTGCTGAAGAAAGTTAAACATCGCCTGGTGGAGAATATGAGCTCAGGCACAGCAGATGCACTTGGACTCAGCAGAGCTATTCTATGCAACGGTGAGATTATTACTATGAGCTTTATGCTTTTATTACTTAATTTCTACAGATAGAAATAAAGCTCTACTCACGGGGATTCATTTCACGTTACAGATGGACTGGTGAAGAGACTGGAAGAGCTGGAGAAAACAGCCGAGCTCTACAAAGGTGAAGAATAAACTACTTATAAAACTGGCCCTCAGTAAAGTGTGACAACTCGTATTGTATCGTTACCATCGATTGTGTTTTGTGAAGCAATAATCACTGTGTTATGGTGAGTTAAGGTTCACTTGTTGCTGTGTGTTCAAACCAGTGTCTCATTAGTCCTGTTTGCTTGTAGGGCTGATGGAGCACACAAAGAGACTGCTCCGAGCTTTCTTTGAGCTCTCTCAGACTCACAGAGGTGAGTTACTGTGATCAAGATCACAACTTATAAGTGTTGCAAATGTGACCTTTTTTTGTTACCATTGACATTAACTAGCAAAGAATAACAGCACAGATCGCCGTCTTAGATCTCACTTTGTCTTGGTTTGAATATCTGATGTGTCTGATTGGTACCTGAAAATCTACCCCTCTAGCTTTTGGAGATGTTTTTTCTGTCATCGGGGTACGAGAGCCCCAGGCCGCAGCCAGCGAGGCCTTTGTGAAGTTTGCTGATGCTCACCGCAACATTGAGAAATACGGTATTCAGCTGCTGAAGACCATCAAACCTGTGAGTACGGATTCAAGTTTGGCTTCGAAGCTCAGTGAAAAAAGATGTTTTCGACTGTTAGTGTATCGGACATGAAAGGCTTGTAGGGGACTCACCGAGCATATTTTCACTTCAGTTTTTGACTTTTAATGTGCTGCCATCTTCTTCTGAGCTTTGCATTTTTTGTTCAGGTATATTTTATCAGACATCATGACTGGGAGTACAAAACATACTGTGTGCTCAGTTATACTGTGCTGTCCGGTCTGTCTGACTTCATATAAATACCTCTCACCAATCGTATATTCTTGTGCAGATGCTCCACGATCTGAACACATACCTCCATAAGGCCATACCCGACACGAAGCTCACCATCCGCAAGTACCTGGATGTGAAGTTTGAATATCTGGTAAGGCATAGCTTGTGAATCTGCTCCACAAGTTCACTATCGGCCAACAGAGAAACAGCATGATTCCCTTGTGTCTTTCAGTCGTACTGCCTGAAGGTGAAGGAAATGGATGATGAAGAATACAGCAGTATTGTGAGTTGCGATTTGAATTCTAGTATGATGAATGAAATCAGTATGATGTTGGGAAAGGAAAAATTGCTGCTTCCAGGTTGACACGTCTGACTGTTCCCCTAAAAAGTCTTTAAGTTAAGATAAAATTTACTTGGATGCCTGCTTCTTTTTTCAGCTTTTTAAAGCACAGACACAAAGTAAAACATTTGAAATGCTGAATGTGGAAAGACTTGGCATCGTGCTTTTAACCTACTGACTTTGTTCATTTGTTGTAAAGCTGTTGAAAGTCTTGATATGCTCGTGAAGGTGACTCCAGGCTCAGCACACAAATCCCTGAATACCACACGGTGTTATGTGAACACTATAGTGGCCTGCCTAATTTTGTGCAGATACTCAATGTTATTGATCAATCAGTGACTATCAGCTTTGTTGAGCACGCTGGCTGTGTGAGCGTCCTGTACTCGATCATCTGAAGCAGCAGGTAACATGCTTCTTCCTGCAGGCCATGGGAGAGCCCCTGTATCGAGTCAGCACTGGTAACTATGAGTACCGGCTGGTGCTGCGGTGTCGGCAGGAGGCTCGAGCCCGCTTCGCCAAAATGAGGAAGGACGTTCTGGAGAAGATAGAGCTGCTGGATCAGAAACATGGTCTGTTGTTTGTTTTTTGTTTTGTTTTTCCCCCAGTTACTCTATGATATAAACTGCCACAGATTATCAATCTATGTGATCAGTGTCTCTCTAGCCACCAAAAATGTAACAAAGGTCATGTCACAGGTCAAAACACATATCTGATATTTACAACAGGAAGTGATGAGGCTTTCGTTGTGATTGAAGTGAATTATAAATATATAATATTTAAATGTAAAAACAAGCAACACAAAGCAGAGAATATATATAGGATACAAATATAAATTCTTGTCCCCTCCCTTCTTCTTCACCTACAGTCCAGGACATCGTGTTCCAGCTGCAGCGCTTCGTCTCAGGCATGTCGCACTACTATGATGAGTGCTACGCCGTCCTGAAGGAGGCGGATGTCTTCCCCATCGAAGTGGACCTGTCTCGCACCATGATCAACTACAGCAGCCAGCCGTTCTCCTACCCTGGAGATGAGGAGGAGGACGAGGAGGAGGAGGGAGGAGGAGGCGGAGAGGAAGGGGGAAGCGGCGCAGGAAGACAAGCAGAGAACGGCGCTGAGAAACTGATCGATGACGAATAAGAGACACAGAGTGTGTGTGTGTGTGTGTGTGTGTGTGTGTGTGTGTGTGTGTGTGTGTGTGTGTGTGTGTGTGTGTAGATGAAGGCAACCCCTCTAACTTAACTGTTCTTCACTTTCATTTAAAGTCAGTGCAGAAAGGTGAAAAACTACTGAAACCTGCTGCTCTATGTTGGTGTCTTGGTGGCGTTTTCTTCCTGTGAAGCTTTAAAATCACCTGCTTTGTTGTTATTTTACCATTGTGAATTTTGACTTCTTGCTTTTTGATGTGACCGCTCTCCACCTGTGAGAGAAACACAAGTAACAAAAAACATTATTTTAATCTGAATGTTATGGAGGGGTTTTAATGAGGCAGAGTAGGATTTAAATGCATAACGAGGTGTGCCTTTCTTAGCCCTGGATGAACTGTAATTTTTCTGGGATGCATTTCCTTTTGTGTATTGTGGATGACTTTACTTTGTTATTTTCTTTGCTACATATTTTGGACAGGTATTTATTTAGCTACCTGAACTGTTATTTTGTGGTAAATGTCAAGCGTCACTACAGAGACATTTTCTCCTCAGCTTAACAAACACAAAGCAGATGACGCTTTTATATAAATATACAAAATTAATGTGTTGAAGATAATGCAAGACATAATTCTATTGCTACATGAAGTGTTTGTTACACTCCTTTGTTCCTGCTTCCTTGCACGTTTTGTTGTCACACAGGGGAAAGCTTGCTTTTACCTAAGTGTCCAACTCTTTCACAACCAAACTTTTAATAAGGTCATTCAGTCTGTACTTATTCACACTGCTCTCTGTAAGGTAAACTGCGTTATTTTCTTCCTACACTCACCTGCATTGCTGACTTTCCCATTTTTTTATTCCAGCAACATTTTATCCCCTTGCTGTTTCTGTCTAGGAGGAGAAAGCTGATGGACACAGCCTCACAGAGCTTTACCACTGTGTGGAAACATATTGGAAAAATGCAAACACTACCTAACAAACATGTACAAAGGGAAGTAGTGTAACTTTCTTGTCATTCCCGCTTTATTTATTGTTATTACAAGATATATAAACATTTTGATTATCAATAAAATGCAACATTGATTCTATATTATAATGAATATAGTTATCCACTTGTGTGACTCGTTTTGTCTTCAGGGGGACAAAGATGATTTTTGTGCATATGATTTACTGTTGAGAACATTCAATTGGGGGCAGCATTGCACCAAATCACACTGTCCTGCAGTCAACGAGTTAATTAAAAAACGTTCATGTGTTTACTTTCTCTAAGTAACTGGAGTGTAAAGAATTAAAACAGCCTACTGTATGTTATTTTGTTTTACATAGAATAGACACTTAATGTCCGTAAGTAGTAGACTTGTAAATGGATGCACCTTAAAATGGTCAAAGCGTCTTTTCTTTTTTAAAATAAATAACGTGTTTGATTTGTTAGAGACATAATCGTTACATTTTTTTCAACTTACGTTAAACTAGAAGACTAGTAAATGTTTTCTTGTTTTTCTTTTAGCCAGAAAGGTTCTGTATTGTTTTATTATTTGCGCATGTGAAACTGTAAAATAATTCATCAGATAAAGTAAAACAAATTACATTTTGCTTGCACGACCACAATGTTGTTTTTTTACGTAATTAATGTCAAGGTCGAGTTCCTACCAACGAACAATCTCCAGCTGTCAGGGTTTTTATTTTCACTGCCAACAGTTAAATATTCATCAGTTAAAGTGAACATGTTGCAAAGCCCCAGTGGCCTAATGGATAAGGCACTGGCCTCCTAAGCCAGGGATTGTGGGTTCGAGTCCCATCTGGGGTGAAAATATTTTGCTCATAAATTTATGAATCGTAAAAACACTGATTTGGCAAAAGAATATCAAGTTATTCCTAACGACGTGACGTGTAGCAGTACGGCCCAGTCTCCTCTATAAGGACACATGTACTGCGTGTTGTTCCCGTTTCCTCCATCCCGCAGCCAATCAGAAAACGCTCCGCTCAGGTTCCCTCGGACTTTCCCTCCGCCTCTTAACAATTGATTTCTTCTTCGTCTGGCTTTCGATCGTGTCTCAGCTACTTAAGCTTTTAACTCCTTTTGTACGACATGCGTTCAGTAAAGAGGATGTTTGTCTTTCTTTTATTAGTTGTGACTGCGACCTTCGTCTCGGCTGACCGTAAGTAGGCCAAGTTTATGTGAAGTCACGGGTAGTTGTATAAGGATCTAATGGCTCTACTGTTTAACAAATTGTGGTTGGCTGAACGCATGCATGCTGTTTTGTAGGAATGTTTTTTACTCTCACTCCCTGTCAGCTGTTGTGAATTAAGGTGTACGCTATCGGAGATTACAGGCTGAGTTGAATGAGTGTGGTTTGCCTGTACACTGTGTGTGTGGGGGGGGCAATCCCCAAATTCACGAGAGCTCATGCAACTGAATTGTTTTAATTTTAACTTTCATTTTCCTTTATATCCACAAATCAGTATCAACATGACCAACATACAAACATTTACATTTATATAAGAAAATAAAGAAGAAATACAGAAACACAGTGGTAGGCTATGAGCTTTTTATTGAATGGCACACCAGTCTTGTGACCTCTAGGTAGATGTCATCTGGCACTCAAGCTTAATGACATTAAAAATGAAATGTGTGGTATAGATGCACAAATTTACTGTCATACAATTAGTGTATACAAGCATCAGCTTAAAATATCACTTGGTCGATTTGTTAGATTTACTGCACAAGAGGAGAATTGTCTAAAGGAGTCACAGCACTGTTGTGTAGCAGATCAAAAAGTTATTTTGTTTTTGTCCTCTTACTGCAATGCCGTTTGATTTCTTCTCAGAGATGACAGCAGCCACGGTGTACTGGGACCCCCAGCACAAGACTGTCCGGCTGAAGGAGGGGGTGCTAGAGACGGAGGGGGATGCATACGGGTATCTGAACGATACTCTGTCCAGTACAGGCTGGAGCATCCTGGAGATCCGTGCCGGGTATGGACAGACCCCTGAAACTGACGAGGTCACTTTCTTCCTGGCCGGCTACCTCGAAGGCTTCCTCACTGCCCCGTAAGTGCCACAACTTTGCTGAGGTATCCAGGATCATTTCACAAGGAGGCCTGCTCATGTCATTCATACAGCTCGGCTCAGCTTTTACCTTTGACACCTTCTGTAACAACTAAGAATTGACCACCAGCCTCCCTCATGATGCGGTACAAAAATCCTAAGGATCATAGAAAATAGCTGACCAGTCAAAACATCATCATACTTTATCAGACACTTTGTTTTAACATTCAGAAGACTGTATTTTTGACATTCTGATTACAATCATGCAGTATTCATGCACACTCTCCCTCTGCAGGCAGATGATGAACCACTACGCCAACATGTATCCGCAGCTGATCCGCGACCCAAAGATCCTCGGCCCCGTTCAGACTTTCATGGAGTGAGTTTGTTCTCTTTTCTTTATAAAAATTACAAACGAAGCAGCTCCTCAGTCACAAACGGCACACAATCTGAGTCACACATCATCTTTCATATCCTCTTCTCACTCAGAGTTTAGAGTTTAGATGATGCTAGACGCGGGCTGTGAAGTGGCCAGACACTTAAACTCTCTCTGTGATGAGATGCTGCTGCCCTTGACAGGCCAAAGGGGATCACATTTCTTTCCATGCATGATTCCTTTATTTAAGTCATGAGCTCATTGTTTCGCTCTTTACTTTTTTACCGTTTTACAGTAAATAATTCTGATGAACAATGACAACGATGATGTAAACGGCAAATGTCGCACTTGTACTTGTAGGAAGCAGGACGCGTGGACCAGAGAACAGGTGAAACTGAACAAGAGCTCCAGTCCTCTGTGGAAACACACAGGGTACATTGTGGCCCAGATGGATGGGCTGCAAGCAGGGGTCGCAGACTGGGCCAAGAAACAAGGGAAAAAGGTATATGGTCACATCTTAGCATTTTATTAATGAAAGGTACAACTGTCTTTTACCTGCAAAGAAGCCCTGTGTACACACTAAAACTAACAGAGAGAACAAAGATCCCACAACAACAATAAAAAAAAACAATAAAATACAGAAGAGACAACTGTTCAAAATCAAGATTTCAGATGTAAAGAAAAAAAGGCGCACTAATTAAGAAGGTATATATAAATGTATGAATCTGAATTTATAAAGGGAACTAGAAATTCCTTTTAAACTTGTGATTTTCACTTCATCTGACTGGTGCAAAAACTACTCTGCCAAGTTCTGATTTAAAATGAGGAACCTCCAAAGCAAACCAAACTTGTGATCATATGTCATATTTTGTCACTTTAAAATTTAAAGGGACATGCGCTTGTTTATTACAACAACACCACATTAAGTGCCAATATTGTTATATTGCAATCACTGCCAATATTACCAGCTTTCAGTTGTTTGTAAATAGCATCTTCACCCCCCTTGCTAGTATTGGGTTGGACCCCTTTTGCAAATCTCTCATTCCACCACATCCCAAAGGTCAGGCTCTATTGGATTGAGATGTGGTGACTGTGAAGGCCATTGGAGTCCAGTGAACTTATTGTCATGTTCCAGAAACCAGTTTGAGATGATTTTAACTTTGTGACATGACGCATTATCCTGCTGGTAGTAGCCTTCAGAAGATGGACACGTTCAGCAACAACACTCAGGCAGGCTGGCACCTCAAACGATGCCCAATTGGTACTAAGGGGCCCAAAGTGTAGCAAGAAAATACATGACTCTACATGATTACACACGACCACCGGCCTGAACCGTTAACACAAGGCAGGATGGATCCATGTTTTCATGTTTACGCCGAATTCTGACCATCTGAATGTCACAGCTGAAATCGAGACTCATCAGACCAGGCAACATTTTTCCAATTTTCTATTGTCCAATTTTGGTGAGCCTGTGTGAATTGTAGCCTCTGTTTCCTGTTCTTAGATGACAGGAGTGGCACCCGGTGTGGTCTTCTGCTGCTGTAGCCCATCTGCTTCAAGGTTTGACATGTTGTGGGTTCAGAGATGGTATTCCCCATACCTTGGTTGTAACCGGTTGTAACGAGTCGTTATTTGAGTGATGTTGCCTTTCCGTCATCTCCAACCAGTCTGCCCATTCTCCTCTGACCTCTGACATCAACAAGGCGTTTGCATCCACATAACTGCCGCTCACCGGATATTTTCTCTTTTTTGGACCATTCTCTGTAAAACCTAGAGATGGCTGTGCATGGAAATCCCAGTAGATCAGCAATTTCTGAAATACTCAGACCAGCCTGTCTGGCATCAACAACCATGCCACGTTCAAAGTCACTTAAATCCCCTTTCTTCCCCACTCTGATGCTCGGTTTGATCTTCAGTAAGTTGTCCTGACGAGTCTACATGCCTACATACATTGAGCTGCTACCTTGTAAGTGGTTGATTAGCTTTGTATTTAACAAGCAATTAAACAGGTGTACATAATAAAGTGTGATTGTATATACCATTTTTTATATACAATTTCTTTTACTTTTAGAACAAGTATAAGGTATACTGTACTGTGGAGTGGGGGTATGAGATTGTATTTGGAACATACATAACTGACCCACAGCTGTTTATCTGGTGTCTTTCCGGTAGCCGTTGTCCCTGTTTGCCATCCAGTTCCTGAATGCAGTGGGAGACCTGCTAGATCTGATCCCAGCCTTGGTTCCCACCTCCAACCCTCCGCTCAGAAACTTCAAACTTCCAGGGATGGGACACTGCTCTGCACTCATCAAGGTCAGAGGTTAAAACATGTTCCTGTCAGGATGTAAAGCCAATTTCATACACTACATAAGGAATACACACAGGAACACCAGTATACATCAGTAAAGGAACTCAACATCTGCTATAACCAGATGATTGATGAACGCAGGTGTGCTAAATTAGAGAAACAAGAAACTAATGAAGAATAAATTTCTTGTATAAACAAACATACAAGTGTGTTGGCATTTAAAGGATACAAAGCTTCACATCCTCTTTTTAAAGCTCTCTCTTTCTATCAGGTTAGTCTATAAAAGTGTTGATTCCTCCTCTGTAAAGGAAAACAGAGTGTAGTGTTCCCAGAGATGCAGTAGGGTGTGCAGTTTTGTTTACTTCATAAACAAAGAACTCCCATATACAGTGAAATAGTGAAATGTGTATTTTGTGGGGTAAGAAATTGATCTTGGTGTTAGACAAGTGTCAGCAAAGCCCTCTGTCTGAAAATACTTATATTGTGTTTCTTGTATTTTACTATGTATTTATCCTACCATGATATACTTACTTTCTTCATTGTTCCTATTGTTTGTGTCATGTCTGTGTATTGCAGCATTTGTGAAATTAACATAATTTGAATTTCATTAATTATGTAGCTGCAAGTCAATATAAAATTAATATAGCCTGATATTTTGGGTGTCTTTGGAAACTGTGAGAATCACCAAAGTTTTCATGGGGCGAAAGAGCTTAAAGGTAAAATGTGTAAAAATTAACTAACATTATCAACATAATGTACAGAAGTAAAAGCTCTGGAGTTATGTCATGTATTGTGTTGCAGAGATATGTACTGAAGTTAGCATGCTAACAAGTTCCCGCCCCTCTTGTGTTGTAACACCACTTGTGCCTTTTGTGCCTTGAGAGGCGATAGCCCAACAGTACAGCTCAGCCCTCCACCACGTAGTTTTGAGCAGAGAGTTCACTACATTACACAAGCTCTCTTAGCTTTTTTAGTCTCATAAATAAACAAAGTACTCACAAAATGTCTAGAAAGGAACACACAATTTCCTTATTAAACAAAAAATACAGCTGTACACCTTCTGACTTCAAGTTTCTCTCTTTCACTGAACTTATTGCCTTGTTTACTCATCATAAAACACACTTCATTCAAACTCAACATAAACATTAAACTCACCAGAAATGTTGTAGTCTTTCCACTGTTCTAACAATCACCAACTCTGGTATAGATAAACCCTTAATTCCCCTAAAATATTCCACCTCTACACACTGTCGCTGCCTCTCTGATGCCTGACCTTCGTCTTGCTCCTCTCATGCATGACACCTCTCCTGTCCCTGCCTGAACCTACCATGGCCTCATTGTTCCCGGAATCTGTCCTGATGAGAGCCACTTAAAATCACCTCTGAACTGTATACCCTTGGTGGCCAGTTTGACAACAACTGAGTTCGGTCTTAGTCTGCCTGTGATCACTGGGAGGCTGCTGAGCCCTGTTCTGCTGCCCGCTCACCCGGCTCCAGTCCTGCTGCCCATTCCAGACTCAGACAGCTAATAGCATGGCTAATTTAGCTGCACTGAGCTAACTAGCTAACAGCAGTTATGACCTGATATGTGATATGCTGTTATCATTTTTTGGAGTATGAATTAGATAGGTGGAGAGCAGTTTCAATTCTTACACACTGTATCTTTAAAGAGGAAGCCTTGCCCCTTCTGACCGTAAAATTGGATCCTTGTATGAAGTTTGGTGCTGAGGTTCCTTTCAAATTATAATTTTATTTTTTTTTTAAATCTAATTGACAGTGACACAAATCCCAGTCATTTCTGCTGACACAGGAGTGCTATATTCACTGATGAACTCCTCTTTACTCTGTACTGGTCTCCCCCTCAGATGCTGCCTGGCTTCGAGAACCTTCTGTTTGCCCACTCCAGCTGGTACACATATGCTGCCACAATGCGGATCTACAAACACTGGGATTTCCATATCACTGAGCCCCACACAGCCACTGGGAAACTGTCCTTCAGCAGCTACCCTGGTATGTAGGCCCCGGGAATGCTACTTTAACAAGAATTCTTCCGAGCTAAACAGTAAAATTGTAGTGATTTGCATTCAAAATTATTCCACATAACTGTGATTGAAACTCCTGCTTAGTAAGCTTATCTTTCACTTCAGGCTTCCTGGTTTCTCTGGATGACTTCTACCTCTTGGGCAGTGGCCTGATGATGACCCAGACCACCAACAATGTCTTCAACTCTTCCCTTTTTGATATAATCACCCCCAACAGCCTGCTGTCTTGGCAGAGGGTCAGGCTGGCTCACAGTTTGGCCCATACTGGAGAAGAGTGGGCCAAAACCTTCACTATGTACAACTCTGGTGAGTAATTATATATTTGCATAGCACTAAGCACAGTTACAAACGATTTTACAAGACAGCAGTAACACTAAGAGACATAACTTAACATGCATCAAGATGTCAGTAACATTAAAGACCACTTTATTTAAAGCAAATCGATCTAACTGAATGTTAAAGTACCAAATGAATGTACACTACTGCCAACTTCTTTTCCAAGTACACCAGTGTATTAGATCTTAAATGAATTAATTTTACCTTCCAGGCAGTCAGTGGAATATATTTTAGTACAAAATAAAATCAACTCACGTAGACCCAGTACATACAGGGGTCCTCCACCGGTTAACACGTCACGGTCAATGTGAGTGCAATGCTAAATCGCTCTGACCCATCCCAAGCCTCGAGCTAGGTTTCAAGTCCAAATTTGAGATCAGTAATTCATCACCAAAGGCATCATGTCTGGTTTTGTTTCGTTTTGACAGTGTTACATTACATGCAGGGTAATGCAGCTAAAAGCATAACCTGAGTTAAAAAAGTTTTGCCCGTGTCATGCAAAACCTTATGGACTTTGTGAAAAGGATCGTGAATTTGGAAACTTCTTGCATGAATGGCTTAACCATGGGAGAAACAAACAAATTAAATTGCGCTTTCACCACTCTTCTTTTGTCCATCATCACCCACTCTTGTAGGTACCTATAACAACCAGTACATGGTGTTGGACAGGAGTAAAGTGAAGCTGGGCCACAGTGTTGACGACGGGGCTCTGACTGTGGTGGAGCAGATCCCTGGGCTGGTGGAGTACTCTGACCAGACTCAGGCTCTGCGCAGAGGTAACTAACACGAGTTCTGTTTTCTATTTGTTTCATTTGAACGTTTGTTGATGTGTCCTGCTGCCACTGTTTACTGCAGGTTACTGGCCGTCCTACAACATTCCCTTCCACCAGAAAATCTACATGCTGAGTGGTTACGGAGAAATGTGGAAAGAATATGGAGAGGACTTCTCTTATGATCTCTGTCCCAGAGCCAAGATCTTCCGCCGTGATCAGGCTAATGTGAAGGACCTGGACTCCTTGAAGCACATCATGAGGTCCAATGGTGTGTTATTAGGCTTATATGGCTCACATATTCTCCAAATCAACTGGAACTTGCATTTCTTTTTTTTCATAAGTGTGATTTCTCAGTGTTTTTCCACCAGCAATGAAAGCAGCACTTATGCAGCATTTAGTTTAGTGTCACAGTGATCAAACAGTTTAAAACACAGTTACATCTTTGCTATATGATTAACCTCCAGCACCCTCTATCTTTGCATGGCATATTACTGAACAGTAGATCTCTAATAATAATAATAATACTTTTGTTTATTAAATTAAGATCTACTGAATAGCCGAGAATGGCAATATATTTGACAGTGGACACATGTCTAATGTCGCCATTTTTGTGTGCTTGTTTGCTTGTTTTCAGACTACAGGAAGGATCCGTACTCCAAGGGTGACCCCTGCAAGTCCATCTGCTGCCGGGGTGACCTCAGAGCGGAGAGGGCTTCTCCAGATGGTTGTTATGACACAAAGGTAGTGCCATGGGTTGGGTTGCAATAATAGTGATCAGTTTTGTAAAATCAAGTGCCCTTTAGCTCAACGTCTGTGTTGGCGTTTGTCCAGGTAACAGATTTCAACATGGCTGAGGACTTTGGTGCGGAGGCGCTGAACGGGCCAACGACAGAGGATGGACTCCCGCCGTTCTTTTGGGATAAATTCACCAGCATCAGCCACCAGGGTCTGCCTCGGTATTACAACTTCACCTTTGTCAAGATGCAGCCTCTTCTCTTCAAACCGTGAGTGAGTGACTGAGTGAGTGACTGAGTGAGTGAGTGAGTCAAAGGTACAATCTGATATTGCTTTTGTGGATCACACACCTATTTGCACAATGATGATTTTTATTTTTTACTGTCGCTTGAAATTCAGAATAGCGTCCCAGGGTGTGTTGGATGATTTACTTGCACTAGAAATCAGTAGTATTTTTATAACTGCAGCCATTTGTGCCTGAGGGTAACTTTATGATTTATTTTATAAAATGCAGAATCAATGCACTAAATCAGTGGTTATGGTGTTTCAATCCTTTTCTAATTTCTTGAATGTCAAACACTATCATTTCAGTGGTAAAGGAAATATTTCATGCAATGTCATACTCAGGGCTGATGATCTTCGCTTGTGCTGTTATTTGTACTCATTTATTAGTTGTACTGTGCTAAATCAAACTATCTCAGGTTTGTATTTGTCTATAAGCCTGTGTTTCGTATGCAATGTGATGTGTAATACAGCCCATCTGTATCATGCTGTGTTAATTCATTGTTTATTAAAGTTGTACAAGTGTAGTCCTGTCTTTAATCTTGTCTTGTGCAAGAGTGACTCTTGGTTTAGACACTTTCACCAGTGCCAGCTGACCTGTATCGTGAGAGATTCAGCTTGTTGTGCATTCAAGCACTATCGTTCCCACTTGAAAAACTTTTATCACTTACTTCACTAAAGAGTTACTAGTGAAGCTCTTTGCAGTTAATAACAAGTAGTTATGGAGGAAGTCCTGACAGAAAATGCTAGATATTTAGATGTTGTGGAGCCCTGCAGCTGCCGCATGATTCATTACAACCTATGATTACAACAAATATCAGTATGTAGTTAGCGAAAACTGCATTATGTAGAAGAGAGGTTTGAAGTTTTAGAAGTCTGTGGTCTCAGTAGTGATGAGTTGCATTCATTTAACCAGCAGTTATGATGAAACATAAAAAGTTGTAATTATAGTCACCTGATTAATATTGGTCGCTTATGATGTTTTATTTATGAAATATGTGAATAATTGTATTTTTTGGCAGGGGGGTCAATAAAGTGCTTAATTCATATGTAATTTATGCTGAGGTATAAGAGTTATTGAGGTGGCTAATGCCTAGTCGTTGACAGTGCAATAAGATTCATCATTTAATTACCCTTGCTTTGTTCAGATGTGGCCTGGTAATTTAAATGTTAAGTTGTGTTTTGCTGTTTTAAGGATGGTTTATTACATAGGAAAAGCTCACTAATCATTTTGTTAATGTTAGAGATTTAGTGACTAATAAAGTATCCTGTTGAACTATGGGTAATCACGCAAGAGAAGAGAACAGAAGTGCGGCGAAAAATGTTGAGGGTTGGTCGGCAGTGTTGGAGCCATTCTGTGTATTGGGATGGGGTGGCGCTGTGTTCTGCCACAAGTCTACTTAAGACTGGTGTTAAGTTGGACTGTAATTTGGTTTTAGACACTCCGTCTGCAGCTACCAGTGGCATTTTTTTATTTTTTATAAGTTCGTTTATATGGGTTAACATATAAATAAAATAAAAATAAAGAAAATAATCAGCAGTTCAGGCAATTAAGAAGTTTACATATATCGAGAGTCTTTAAGGCTTTGGGGTTTGAAGAGTTTGTATGTTGTTGCAATTTACTCTACTTTAATAATACTTTAAATGTTTGCGGTTACAAAATTGACTTTTGTGTATGTGAAAATTTGCTAAAAGAATGAAGAGATTTATGAGAGAATATTGTTTTTGTTTTAAAGTGCAGACATCATAAAATCCAAACAGCACATCTTTGTACAGCTGAGGAAAAATGGGCAGAAATGTTACAGCTGATATATTGTGCCAAGTTTCTCCAAATAATAACGTACAAGGACAGCTACAAAATAAGTGTATGGTTGTTTCACAATGAAGTCCACAGAAAGAGCAGTTAATGCCAAGTTCATTTCGTAGGTTTTTCAAATAATGTTTTGTTGGGTAGTATCGATGGAGAAGTTTGAAACAGACGTCTCGAGGTTTATTTGTGATCTAGTATTTTGAGGGTATAGTCCAGACCTTTTTCCACTTGATATTTGAAACAAATCTTCCCCTGTAATGGATTACGTATGGGATGGTGACGTCTTTCTGAAAAAGAGACCTAATCCTTCAGTTCCGGCTTGAAGGGCTGGATAAAAAACATTTTTCCTATCATAGTGTCATTTAACGACAACATACCGGTAGAAAGAAGGGGTTCAGTGTTACCCTTAAATAACATCATCACACCTTTGGGAATGGCGTCCATTACAACAGCAAACTCTTTCGGAGTGACAGGGATGTTACAGCAAGACAAGAATTCAGAATAGTTCATTAGAAAACCTTCTGAGTTGAATAACTGTTTTACAAAAATAATATTATTGTTAAACCAATTCTGGAAAAATATGGATTTGTTTTTGAATAAGAAGAACAACGTACACACATACACATACATGTTGTGAAATTCATCCTCTGCATTTAATCAATCCCTTGAAGGGAACAGTGAGCAGCTACTGTAGAGCGATTGAGATACCAACTCCAGATTGAGATGCCATGCCAGGTCAAACAGCACTGACTGGAGACATACCTAACATGTTTTTGAGGGGTGGGAGAAACCGGAGCACCCGGAGAGAACCCACGCAGACATGGGGAGAACATGCAAACTCCACACAGAAAGACGACAGCGCCGCCTCTGTTCCACCTGACAGGGCGGCCTTGATGAACGCCTCAAGATAACTGAAACCGTGTGAGGTACCACATTTAAGTTTGATTGAAGCATTACTTTTTTGAGTAGTGTTTTGATAGATTTATAGAAATAGTCGCCAAAAGCAAATTTGAAAAACAGAATAAAGCTATTATCATTGATGAGTTCCGAGTAATCTAATAAATCCAAAACCAGCCTAAAATTGTTAACGATATATCGTACGATATGAAAACTACGAAATGAACTTAATAATTAATAATTGCCTTTATTGTCATTGCATATAACAACGAAATTACAATTGCACATTCCCCTGGTGGTAACACATAATATGACAAGACAACATAAAACGTCGATTAAATAAATACATTATAAGAATGGTAAATAACTAAAAGTTATAAAGTTATAACTTGACTGTGATTCATCAGTTATAGAAGTTAAGGTCTTTTTAATTGTACTGGCAAGAGTAAAAGCAATTACTTTGTAGTCATTATTGAGCAAACAGATAGGTAACAGATAGTTTTCTATAAAAAGTAAGTCTTTTGGGGGTTTTGGGATGATAAGGCCTTGTGATAATGTAGGTGGCAGGATTCCAAATTCAATACTTTCATAAATTACATTGAAAAGAAAGGGGGTCAGCTCCTTACAGAAACTCTTGGTTGGTCCATCACTGCCTGCAGATTTGTTACTTCTGAGTTTCAGAACAGCATTCAGAACTTCATTGTGAGTAACTTTGCTGTCACAAAGTGCTCTATATTCTTCAGATTTTTTTTTAATAGAGTTTAGAAGTTGAGAGGTTTTCTCTTCTGAGAAGTTGTTGGTGTAAAGTTTACTAGAAAACTGAGCAAAAGCAATTACTTTGCGATCAGTAATGAGATGGCCATTCATTTTTAGAGTGTCAATGGATTTTGAGTTTAGCTCACCTTCTTCCAACCACTTCCTTCTTGATCTCACAAAAGCCCCCCGGGCTTTTTGTCTGTAGATGTCATCTAACTTATTTGGCATGCAATAAGCTGAAGTAACACCTCCTCAGAAAGGTTTTCGGTAGTCTTATCAGATAAAGAAGCAATTTGACCTGTCTTCTTCCTGTCGTCTAAGTTTGGCTAAGTTGTTGCCATAGGATCTCATATATTCGCCTAGTTCAAATTTTAAGAGCTCCCATTGTTGGCCATGACTTTTTTACAGGCTTTTTCCCAGTGAGACTTAATTAGATATGTAATATCATTTATGACATTTTTATGTAAAAGAAGGATATTATTAAGTTGCCAGCACAAGGCTCTAGGAATATGTAGAGTAGAAGAAACCTTAATCTTCAAAATAATTGCCTCATGGTCAGAGAAGGGAGCAGCGTGGGCGTTAATGTGTATATCCAAGTCAAATTTCTGAGAGACGAGTCAATAGTCAAGTTGAGATTGTTTGGAGAGGTCTTTGGAGCTCCAGGTATAAGATTTAGATAAAGGAAAATTTTCTCTCCATGGATAGGTTAAATTTTTCCATGAGATCTTTAAGGTGTGAGTTGGTTAGATTGGATCTCTTTGGTGGAAATCTATCCAAATTACTGTTTAATACAACATTAAAGTCTCCTCCAAAAATCAAAAAAGAATTAGGGAACTTGTTCAACAAATAAAGTATTTTCTTTTCTAGTATTTCCAAACAGAGAGCACCATAATGATAAAGTGTCCCTGTGGGTTGTCACAAAGGTGACATTTCTCACCAGGAAAGGTGTCTTTCAAAATAGTAAAACCAGCTGACCTTTCAGATCCACGTGCTCCCCATAAGTCCTTGCCCCACTGAGTCCTCCAAAAAGGCAAGTCGTCCTTGCTGCAGTAAGACTCTTGTAGAAAACAGAAATCACTTTTAAACTTCTCCATAAATAAGAAAACCGCTTTGCGTTTTAAATTATTTCTCAGACCCCTGGCATTAAAAGAAAGAAAAGATAAAGACAAAGATGTAAAAAATAACACCTCAAGATATAAAATGAGTGAGAATACCCTATAACATGTAGAGCTCAAGCTCCACTAACAGTTAACATGTTGTAACAATTTATAGGTCTGTTCACAGGCTAGATTGGATTTAGAGAACAGCATAAGAAAACCTGCCATAGTATAAAATAACTTATCTTAAACATAAGAGATTACTTCAACACTCAAAATGCAAATTAGAAAGTTGCTTGATGAGATCTCGCTCAACTTCACATGCCAGATTTTGCAACCATAGACACTACTACCGTAACCAGGTGCCATAGGTGCTCACTGTGGTAATGACAGGCACGCGCTCCAATGTAATATGCTGTTTTGCCAGCAGCTCTGGCCTCCTTAAACAGAGGCCAGAGCTGGCGTCTTCTTTCCAGGTCAATCGGGGTGAGATCCTCTGCAAATCGCAGATTTTTGCCACACAAACAATGGCAGGTGCGTGGGTGGATCTGTGGCATATCGGGGTCACCAGAAATCCCACATAAACGGCGAAAGGTGCCGTGGTACCTCAGGGAAAACCTGCGGCATTTTCAGATTGCCACCGGAAATACCACAAAAAAACAGCGGCAGGTGCCACCTGCCACCGGAAATACCACTAGCTGGCGATGACACTATTTGGGCTAGCCCCTGTTGTAACCATAGACTGTATATTGTAACTACCACCTGTGTGTTTGTACTGTGGAACAGCTTAGACCAAATAGCTTCTCTCGCGAAGTAACGTTAGCCCGTGACTTCGCGGTAGGCTACTGTGACACCGTCGTGTGAGTGACCGCAAACTCGTCGTTCGCCTGCTGGATGAGAGGAGATCGCATCGGGAAGAGTTTCACCGGCTGACGCAGGTGTTTCCTCCACTCAGGACTCTAGGCTACTGTCGGTGACGGGCGGATGAAGCTATTTATGGCGCGTTCGAGACTGGTCGGAACTGGGATATTTCCCAGTTGAAACTTCCGACATCAAAGCGTTTCAGGTGCATGGTGGTGCATGACGCCGAAAGAGAACGAAATCATGGCTGACCGTGACAAAGTGAACACACAGTTGCACCCTCAGCAGTGCTTTAGGTGTTAATTAAAAGGATGGCAGTTTAACTGCAACAACTGAAATAAATAGTCCATACGTTACTAGTTAGGCTATGTGTACCCCAAGTTGGTAGCCCTGAAGTAAGTCAATGTTGTCCGTTACACTTCCTAATGTTTTGGCATTTTTAACAA
>JAPMOB010227800.1:0-18202 GCA_029875015.1 Lepomis gibbosus
GTCTCAGTCGCTAGTTTCAAGTCTTCTTCAACACAGCATGATGTTCATTTAGTAAATTATGGTCCCATTTATTTTAAAATTGACCATGGCGACCTGTCAATCATGCTAGGGCAGACTCGTACCCTCGGCACTGTGTAAATTTTTACCAGCGCCGTTGAAAAAACTTATTAGGAGTCGGCTGTTCACTTTCTCTGGTGAGAACATTTAGTTTTAAGACTGTTGTTCTCTAGACAAACTTATCAGCCTGTTAAAACGACAGTTAACCTGAGTTACAGATGCACCTAGCTAAGCTAGCTAGCTAGCTCCACACACGACGTTAGCGCAGCTGTATCGTCACTTCCGGGCGCTTCCAGTTGCAAAAACTCGACATGGTGGCGCCCTATTGGCCAAACTCGAGGCTTCAAAATGGCGGTCCACAAACCAGCGACGTCCATACAGTCAATGGTAGCATCAGACCTCCTCCAGCCCTTCTATGCAGTAGACGGCCCCGTCCACTGAACGAGTACTGTATACAGTCCCACTGTCCACCCAAGTGTTCAGTATCTAACTTATTAAAGATCCATTTGCACTGCTTCACCATCTAGAAAAAGCTAAGGCTCAACACTCCTGCCGTGTCTAGATATGGTTGCTAAGCTATGATTGGACCATCGCTCAACAACATTGGTTGTAAAAATGACTTTTTTTAAATCTATAGACCCATCTTTGTCTGTTTTGTTTGAGTCTAAACCTACAGTTCAGCACATTGTATTCAAAATTAAAGAAAACCAAATAAACTACAGTGTTTTCTAAAAAAATTAAAAAATAAAACAACATCAACAAAAGACTTAAGCTTGACCATAATAATGGCAATTTGATAAAATAAGATGTGTAACTAGGAGCCAACTCTTGTACCAGATTGTCCAGGTGGCTCAGATGCAAAAGACTTGTCCTTCACAGTTAGAGACCCTCCAGAGGCAGGAGTCCATCATCATGAGCACACAGAGGACACTGCAACTGCACCAATTAAGGTCAGATACATAATGAAACAGAGTATATATAGTTCAGGTGCCAATTCACCACATAACATAACACATAACTGTTCCTAACTGTTTTCTAGTAGATAACTATTTATATTTCTGGATCATTGGTTTACAAATTTTATCAGAAAAATATGCAGATTCTTATTTGTATAAGTAGGCTTAAGTGGTTTTCATGTAGATTTGTGTCTCTGCTTATTCAAAGAAACCCAAAACCCCAAATAAGGAGAAAAAACAAACCAGCTGCTGATAATATACCTATAAGCAGTCCTTTCTTATTGATCTTTTAAAGTTGCACTGACATATTTTTAGCCCCTAGGGGGAAGAAAATTTAAGCTCAGTATTAAATAAATACTCCACTATGTTCACCAGCTCGTCAGTAACTTTGATTGCCTGACAATTAGTGCAGCTTTAATATCCAAACATTGTCTCTAGCGAATACTGTCTGCTTTGCTAGTCCTCTCTGATCTGCACAGCTCAGATTTAATATGTTTGTTTCTAACAGCTTTTGATGATGCACCCCAACACTGTCTTTTTTTGAGGAAGTTTTGATGATATAAACAGCTCAGGGCTGCTTGGCAGGACACCAGCGCTGCGGAAGCACTGTGGTTGCTTCAGGTGGCAAGTTCACTCTGTCTGGGTGTGTACTTCCTCCCTCTGCTTTTTTCCTTGAAGTCTTACAAATCAGTCGTGGAAGAAGAAGAAGAAAAAAAGTACTGTGGTCCTGCTGCTGGTCTAATGAGCACTGAGGTTTCTGTGGATGTTTATGAGTCACCCACTGAAAGAAGTCACAGCAGAGTTGAAACAGGGGCAGCGTATACAAAGAGATGTACCCGGTTATGTAGCTAAGGTTGCCTTCAAGTTAAACCTGACAGTGTACTTCTATGAGAAAGTGTGTGTTCTGAATGTAGTCCACTATATAATTTCTATTAGCAATCATTTCTCTTTTACCATCTTACCAACATTATTAAACAGAGCACAGAGTGAATCAGCCATGGCAGACATATCGTTCTGCTTAAACTAATGTTGTTTTTTGAAGAAATGTCATGTACGGCAGGTTTCAGCTCTATCTTAACGTGGCCTTTGTGCTGTGAACAAGACATTCAGTACTGTGCTACTGTCTTTTTAACTATTCGTCCACTATTACCCAAGACTGTCTCTCAGGGCAAGTTTGTTAGCGTGCACTTTCGGGCAGAAGGAACATGCTTGTATGTATTATGCATGTATTGCCCAGAATATGTAGCAGGCTGGAGTAAGACATGGAAACAACAATAAGGTAGCCAGGAGGAGTCTGTAAAATTTAATTTCCATGTTATTCCTTTTCCTCTTACTATTTCTGTCTCTCATGCTGGCATGCAGAGCTGATCTCCATCCTAAAATGAAGTGCCATGACAAATAGTATTACCACAGATTTAACACAGCGTTAATCTTATACTAAAGGAGTGCAACTTGAGGATTAGTCAGTGACGGTAATGTCAGTGATGGAGACTCCATAATACAGATTTGTTTTCTATTTGTTGTTTTCTCTGTGGGAATTACTAAACTGCAACAACTGCAGTGTGATAAGACGGTTACTGCTGGCTGCTGTAAAAAAAAAAGAAAAAAGATTTGGATATGCTTTACGTTGGGAGCAGAGGAAATGTGACTCGTTTTTGTGACCGAAGCCTTAAGCCAGACACCTTCATCCAGTTGCATACTGGATGCTTATGTTAGCACTAACGGATGTTGAGATCCGTTGGAGATCATTCTCCAACTAGTGTGCTCACATGAGTGAGTACTGCCTGAACTGTCTATTCCAGGTTGGATTTGTCATCTCAGGTCAGAGAAGAGAAAATTTACATTGCTCTTCTTAATTAGACAAAGACTTGGGACAGCTTCAGGTTTGCTATTCTGATCAGTAACAGAGTTTCTTACTCTGGCTCCCATCTACAGTAGACATTTCTGTCTGCTAATAAAGGGTGAAGTCAAAAACAAGGAGGTGCATCAGAAAGAAATGGGGAACTCGTGAAGCACTTTAATGTGTTTTCCCATGTTTAAACAGACAAACCAAATAACAACACTGAAGTTTTATTAAGAAGGCCCCAAACAGGTGTGTTTGGGTGAGGATGTTAATACAGCATAGTGATTACATATCTGTAATACATCATTCCAAACACAGTTCCAAGAGAAGATACTCTTTGGGACGGGAAGTCTGGTAAGTGTTTATCAAGAAGCTAAACTTCCCATCGACACATAAGACCTTCAAAGCCAGCCACAAGCCAAATCCTCTAAATGTGACACTGCATCGTTATGCAGCTTGATTCACCCCTTTGAATGGCCCAAAGCACACGCATGAATTTCATAAAAAAGGACTAGACATAAACAAGGGGTTTACAAGAATCATAACTGAAGAATATGTAGCTGTCTTTACTGCTGACATATGTTTTCTGCTGTTCTGTTTTGTGTAGTTCATCAACTTGCCAGCGGAGTTGCCAGATTGTACACACGGGCAAAAATATGAGTATGCATGGTCAAGTCTGTGCATGAATGTGTGCCCACTCTCAAGCCAAATGTATTTTTGTATTTTGTTCTTGTTTTTTTTTTCTCACTGTCGGAGACAAAGTGTGCAATATGGTTTTCATTAAGGGCTGTTCAGGAGTTTGAGCTTGTGAAATTATGTTTGGAAATAGTTTCACGGCCTTTGCTCGTATATCATCTGTGAGCATATGGAAAATCAACCTTCAGATACAATTTGCTGGTTGGTATCTTTAGGTCTAAACATGTACATAAAGGATTAATGCAGAAATTAGTTAGTACTAGTTAGGCAGCTTATAATTACCTCATCAGGGAGACATGAGAAAACAGAGCATAGATAGAGATTTATAGGTGCAAACATGCTGACAGATGCAAAGTGAGAGACAGGCAGCCTAATTGACTGTATTTATTTTTAAATAAATCCCATGTAAAAGATAAAGGACAAGGGGAGCAACTGTTTTAGGAAGTCTGATCTGTTGACTGCAGGACACGGTGTGAATAAATAAAACCTTTATAATGAATAAATAAAACCAACACAGAGCAAAGCGTCTCTGGACTTGAGAAATGAGTCATGACGGTTCCTTTATTCCGCTGATGGACACCGGAATAAGGGGAGCAGATATGTTTTTGACTTCTTTTTAGCTTGGATGTGGCCAAGCTTGGCGCAAGAGGTCAGTTATTGGTGCAGATCCATATTTTTTCACATTCGCTGTTTTCAAAATGACAGAAATTCCCACGCAGTGTGATAGAGTGATATTTTCAGACACGTTACCCACAGTTTGAAATAATGTTTAAAAAATGGACTAATATCATGCTGTGCCCGCTTTCACTATTTCACATTTTTCTGAAAGTCTGAAAAAGTCAAATGTAATTTTGATGTTTTGTGTGCTATTGCCCTCCTGACAACCTCTGAGTTATATTATATTTAGGAGCAGTTTATATTTGGCAATGTTAAACCTCTCTTTGAAATTGCCAGCAGAGAGGCAAACATCACGCTCATTCATTTGAAACAGGCTAGACTGGTGACACAGCGGGGACGACAACACGGGGGGGTTACGGCAGAAAAACACAGTTGCCCAACAAAAAAAGTTGAACCAGGCTCAACTTTTGCTGCAGATATCTGCGAGGACGTGGAAAATCGCAAAATGGCATCAGTGATGCACTGACCACAGTTATGACAGCGAATGATCCACAGATCGGGCGGGCCAAGTCATTAAAATTCACATTGTGATTAATAGTGTATAATTGTGTGTGGGTGAAATGGGGTGAAGCGTCTTGCCATTAAGAGAGAAGCTGTGTGCATTTACGCACGAGGCACAGCAGCAGTAACTTTATTGATTATTTATGTCCCTACATGGCGACAGGATCGATAAGGATCAAATGTTAATTCATGTTCTGTGTTTGTCTACACATCCAACAGGTCTCACACACAGTCCAGATTCATACAGTGAAACTGTCTGGAGTAAAGACCTCCTAATAAATCCTGAGCTCCTTCAGAGCTAAAAGGAGCTAGAAGTTTAATTCTGTTTCCTCGGGAGAGTTTCCTCAGTCTGGCCTGTCATTACAGTTTTTAGCTTTGCTGCTTAAATGTCCCACGATATTTGCTGTGACAGCCTGCCCACATGAAAATATTCAAAATGACTGACAGCGACCTCTGTAATAATTATAGTTAATCGTTAAAGAAAAGTCTCAATACAAAACACGATAAATAAATTACCGGGAAAGCTTGCACTGCTCAACATGCAGTCAGTATGGCCTAGGGACCCCCAGAGGTGGAGTAAAATGTCTATTCGGGTGCATTATTTTCTACCATCCCATTTCACGCTCAGGGGCCCCTGGGCATGTTCCCAGATGGCCCATACAGCAGACATGTCCAGTCAGAGCTCAAAGGGAATGCCAGGTGCTAAAGTGCAGAACACAATATGTACAAATATTTACTCCTGTTCGTAATTATGAATGAATGAATTAAGGGTTTATTTCGGTTTACATTATAATGTACAAAGATGAAAGTGAAATTGAAAGCTTGAAACTGAAGACACTTGGCAGTGTTTTTTTATGTATGTTTGTTAAAAATGTTTGTGTGTAGTAATAAAAGTAAAAGATGTATTTGGAGACCAATAAACATAAAAATATTGTCTGTTGTGAATGTGTGGAGATTAGCCTGAACTGGCTGAATTATCAGTTTTGTTTTATTACAGTCTGGTGTAGTAACTCTGTTAGTTTTTTCCCCCACAGCTTTATTTATAAATTTGTTCAAAAGGGATTTTCTGTTAAATCTCTTCTCTTTTATTTACCTAATTGTCTAAAGAACATCATTTCATTCAAACATTGAACACTAAGTGCTGATGAACGGTTTGGCCTTGTCAGAGACCAAATTAAATATTGTTGGATCCTTTGTCATAAAGAAACTAATCAGATTATTCACGGACTCCGAACGACTGCGGTTAAGATACAAAACACTGCATTTCGATTTGATGGACAGCGATGCTTTCTTTACACTTTAGTTCATTATAACTAAGGAGAACATCCGATCAGATAAGAAAGAGCTCCCTGAGTGAAAACTGGGTCATGAAGCCTTAAAGATTTGCATAAGAAGCTGAGAAAAGGATAACAGAGGTAAATCTATTGAAGATGAAAGGTTATCCATATTACACAAAGATACAGACAGTATTTATGCTGGTTTTAAACATGGCCTGGTGTCACTGTTCATCTCCTGTGTCCTGTAATGTTGAACTATGTGTCATCACCTTTCGTCAAATCTATCTAGTATTTTGGGCCATCACCCAGAGAAGTCCCTCTTCATTACTTTTAATGTTTATCGCATTTACGGTTGAGAAAGATTGAGTTTCTGTCATCACGTCTTGGAGAAATCACCCCAGCAGAAAGAGAGAGATTCCTCCCTCTGAAACCAAACCCCCCACCCCCTGCAAAAGGAAAAAAACTGGCCAAACTGTCACTTTTGAGCACATCAGACAAAATGTTCTTCTTTTTCTTTCTACTTTGTTATTCTGCTAACTTCCCACATCCCTTTTCCTCAGGGGGAGATTGAACATCTGAATATGTGCACAAGCGTGCGTCTGTGTGTGTGTGCGTAACACTTTCCCTTTCCTACATGAGAGCAAAAGCGATAAAATATTTTCCAGAGTTTGAAAGACATTTTTTTTCAAATAGTGTAGCTGTTTCTTGGATGTTTTTAGTCCCCAAAATACATCCAAACAAATGGTTTTCCCTCTGTTCATACTCTCACTCTCTCCCTCTGTATCTGTTTCCAATCAGTCAACATCAGGATGTCAACAGACGAAGCTTGGTGTGTATTGACGTTTGTTTTTGACATGCCTGTACTCGCGTGAATAATTGCATGTGTACTGCATGTGTATTTCTGTTTGAGTGCTTTGTGTATGTTTAAACCAGGGTACAGATTTGCTCCTGGGACTCCCATAAACTAACTCAGATGCTGCAGCCTGGTCGTTTTACATCATTAAGCCAAGTGTTTACAGATGCCGGTGCTGCCGTCCAAAACACCGACATTCAAACAATTCAGCTTGTCAAACAACAACAAGCACGAACCCACATACGGACCGTGATGCACGCTTGCATATAATGTCAGTGGCTCGTGGCCTCGTTTCTCAAAATCATCACAAGGCTGGTTGGGAACTCCATATTATTAACCTTCTTAAGCTTAAAAAGTGTTTCCCTTAAGCATCACAACTGAAGACACTCTTTGAAATGGACGTAGATTAATGAGTACCTCCTAAGAGTATTTTAATAGGCTCCAGAGCCTGCAGAAAGAACCAAAAACTACTTGTTTTATTAACGTTTTTAATTAGTTTTACTTCATCATCCATCACAGATCTGCTTTGTTAAGTGGAACAGGGTAGTAGTTGGAGATGACTACAATGAATGTATCTGTATTTGACTGTAAAAGGGAGCTGTTAGAAGAAATTTAAAAAATTAAAAACACTGCAATGGAACTTGTCTTCATTCAGAGCCTGATGACAATTTAGGTATATTATCCAAAGGGGGATATTCTCTGTGTATTTTATCTGCATCTGTATGTGAGAAAGATAATGTATCATTGCAACACATGGGTTATCAACGCAAACGGACACATACAGAGAGAGAAAATGAGAGGCAATTGTGCCCACTGATGGGAAGAAAACACTCCTGGGCATACTCATCACAAATTCCTTTCCAGTTTCAACTGAAACCCAGTGGGACCAATGAGTTGTCAAAATGAATGTTTGCAGTATTGATGCAAAGGCTCAGAACAAGAAGATGGCTCAATTATAAGCAGAAAAATACCTCTTCTTATGTGTTCCTCTAAGGGCTGCAGTATATATACTCAATTCTATATTAAATTTCAGGAGCTTTCAAAGGCTCTCAAAGTCTGTGGGCAAATGACAATACACTAAAATCTAATAATGCAGGAAGATGATTAAGAATTGAACTGTTTGTACAGCAACAAAGCGTGAGAAAAGGAGATTATATGTTTGTTCTCTAGAACAAACAATGTCAACTGCAGAGGTGTCTCCTTTCTAGCAGCAGATGAGGAACTTGATGTGGAAGGAAATGTATGCCAGCCAGTTTTATGAGCTTAAACAACCAGTGACTTCTTTCTTCGAAGATAGTCTTTCTTCCTCCCATCATGCTCAAACAAGAAAATACAAAAGGCTAGTTTGTTTGCATTCGTTATCTTAATATATTAACATGGTTCCTCCCTAGTCTGCACTGCCTGAAAAATGACTTACAGGCTTCTTTCTGTTCTTCCATTAGTCCATGTGTGTGTCCAGCAATGACATATGAGGCTAATACAAATGAAAAACCATCCTAACTAAGGCTAATATTAAAATAGTTGAACTAATGCTATTAAAAATGCATTGCAGGATATCTGCAGCCACTCAACTATCCAAGCAATGCTGGATGTTATCCAGTCATCCGAGCTGTAAAAACATACAGCAATCCATTTCTAATCACTGACTAATCAGCCGTTTAATCACAGAGGTCCTCAGAAAGGGAACCTCAATTAGCGTTCCACACTACTGAGCTTACTGGATTTTTCTGGCCTGGTTTTGCACTCACAAAAAGGTTCTTAAATTATTGCGGACGGCTGACAGGCATGCATGACTGACTGACTAAAACACCCTCCAACAATCACACAGAAACCAAGAAACATCTATCTTTAAACTAGAGCCTGCAGTATGAAAAACAGACACAGGCGAATGGAGAGAGTTAGACATTAATTAGGATTAATCAAAAACACAGTATCGGTCTTTGGACTTATTGGTCCAAAGAGGACTTTGAAGGCATGTATCTGGGATTAAGAAGAAGAAGAAGGAAGAAAAGAGCTTTTTTTTGCTAGAAGATATCTTTTAGAATTTGGGTCAAATCGTCATGTTGACACAGCAAACAGAAAATTAAAATTACGCTCAGTAATGTAATAATATGCCACAATTAGCAGACTAACCCAACAGACAGAGCGGACGGATGAGCAGATACAGCCTACAGGGTCTTGTGCTGAAGTTGGCACATGGATTGACTAAAGCAAAAGTTATTACACTGCATACATATTCATACGCAGCGGATTATCTGAAGTTGTTGGTGTTGAAGTTTTCAGAAAGAGATGGAGGGCAGCTAAACTTTTCTTTTTTCATCAAATGCACATTAGTGCTGTTGTGCAGCTTCACATTTTACATATTTATTTCTCTCACATCCCAAACTGAATTTATCTAAGGAGCATGGCCTTAGTTTCCGTTTATTATATTTGCAGAAAGTTCAGCGATTGTTGGGAGATTGTGTAGTTTAACATAAAATTATGTTTTACAATGGTGGGGCTTTTGTAAAACATCCAATCTCAGTGATTTACAACGCTAAAATTTAAAGTAAATAGTAGTAGCAGTATACGAGTCAAACAGACAGCAAACTGGCTCAGTTGTCAATATCACGATAGCTACCATAAGCCACTAAACTGTGAGGTTGTAGCAGCAAACCCCCTGTGTCTATTGAACTGAGTGAGGGTGCATTTTATTGCTTATAAATTAGACATTGTATTTTTAAGAGGAATAATGTATTGTTTCCTCTTTTAAGCGTGACAAACTAGTTTTGTTTTAAAGCATGACATTTGAAGTTTAAGGCTAGCGTTTAGAGTTACTACACTCAAGCTAGTGGAGCAAAACCCTCAAAACACAGATTCTTGCCACAGCTGTTTGCCATAAGGCATTTTTTGTTATGGTGGCTGCAGAAAAGATCACTTAAAAGTTTCAGACACTTAATGATTGGAGTTGTGCTCATCAGCTTGAAGCAATTACACTGTTACTTTCTTTGTTCAGAGACGCTGTTGGCAGCGAGTAATTGGACATGACAGCAGAATGCCGCTTTTATTCTATTTTATCATACTTATTTTTCTCTCCAGCTGTTTCATAACTGGGATATTTTATCAGTGGGGTTTGGGGTATATTTATAACCATTTTCCAGTGGATCCACTTTCTTTGGCCATAAATGAGCCATCAGCGGTGAACAGTTGGTTATTAGCACTTGTGTGTTTGGGCATTGTGTGTTAAGGCTGGTTACAAATGACCATACCTCAGTTAAATGAGCAAACAGTTCAAACAGTTTGATAGCTGCTTCCTCACCACAACTCAGCTTGTTTTGTATAATGGCACTGCTTCTGTTGACTAATCTGATATAAATGTTAGTGCTGAGGGTGACTGATCATGCAGCCCCAGGAGGGGCATGATTAACCACAACATAATGTCATGTAGGTATAATTAGACGCAGAACTGTGAGAGGTTTGAAAAATAATACTTAGCACAGAGGGAAAACAAATAAATAACATACTTGATTGTTTTCTGCCACTGTTTTTGATTAGCGGAACATTTATAATCATAATATATAGAAATTAATCATATATTATTTATCTAATTTATATGTGATCTGGAGACAAGTATAGTGTTTAAAATGCAGACCCTGTGTGCTTTAATTTTTTAAGCAACATGCTGGAAAATGTTCAAATTGATCTTAGTGGTGACATGTTATCATTCCTGTCTCCAGCTGAACGTCGTTGTCTTTCCATCTGCCTTCCATCTGCATTAGTAGACATGTCATATTTTCCATCTGCTAAGTGTCTTGTACATACCTGAGTGCTACCAGGCCAAAATTATTAATTGCAATATCATACTTTTCCGAATCATACAGCTAAACTTACCATCAAATGCATGCACTCAGTGGGTTTATTAGCAAACACCATGTTTTTCACAGCAGAGCCAGTACCAGAATAATTTGATTAGTCTCAATTAAGGATCACTGTGTCACCAGGTTGACTGTGCCCCAGTCACCTTCTGTACACAGGGACACTTCCCAAATAAATGTCACTGTCTTTTACGTTCTCTATTTTTCTCTTTTCCAATGATTGCTAATAAGGTCATTCCTCTTTCAGGGTAAACAACACAGGTTTTCTAAAAGCTTTTCAGAAGTGGTCAAGGTGACTGCTATTTGTGTTGCAGTGTCACCTCCCTGGGTGGTGCTGCTGGAAGTAATTAGACAAGCCTGACAGTACATGTTATATTTATGCATTGAGCCGCACATCCAGTGGTAAACGAATTAGTATGCATTGGGATAACTGCACAGTATTTTCACCAGCTGGAATGAAATAATTAATTGCATTGATTCTTGTCTACACCTCAAAAGGCCATAATCGTGATTCTGCACATTTTAATCCATTTTAACCATTACATTTTATAAATGCTGCTGCTTTTTTTTGCTTCACATGTCTGGACGCATTTTTTCCTATCTTCCAGGCAGCCATTGATATCCACACATATCTGTAAAATGTGAGGATCAATTGACAGACTCTTGCTTGAGTTGTATACTCCATCACAAGAAATACCATGTTTATGGATACAAATGCATGTTACGAATCAATCTGCACCTAAATTACGTTAATATACAATCTATAATGTCCAAAATAGACTTTACTTAAATGTCAAAGATCAAAATCATTTTCTTTTAGGAGTCTGTATGATTTAAAAAAACTGATAGCATAAGCAGTCATTACAAAAAATGCTAAATACCTGATTGACAAAAAAGTGGAGTGATTTTTTGCTGCAGTGGCTTAGTGATTAGCAGTGTCATCTGATAGACTCGTTAATTTTGTGTCATTCTGTGTGCTCCTCTTTCCTCTCACTGACAAACAACTTCTCTAATGTACCGTTGCTTCTGAATGGGCGTGACTGAGTGGTGGTTCATCTGGTGTGGCGATCTGCCCTTTATTCATTGTATGCTGGGAATTGATGTGGACACTGCAACATATTGACAGAGGCAAAACAGCAGCATTAGGTGAGGGGCTGTGGGAGTACACTGTATTAGGGATGTCACTAAATTGAAGGAGGACAGATAAAGATGCAATATCTTCACTTTAGCGTCTGTCAGACACTAGGGTATACTGTGGGTTATAACAACACCTGCAATGCACAAAGCAGAGGCAAAATGGGATGACAAAAAGCAAATGAAAACCATTAAAATATGCTGCAGAATGGGATTAAGGAAGGAACAAGGGAATGAAGGAAGCAGAACAAAATTGTTAGGAAAAAAAGGAAAGACAATTCTCATGGTGGGGTCCCCCTGTATTTAATTATGTTTAAATGCAGAACAAAGGCAGTCATGCTACGTCAGTTTTTGTGTGGAAGCTTGTGTACTTGAAGGAGGTATTTTGTTGGAAAGGACACTCACACACAGACACGTACACAGACACCAAATGGCATCTGAACTGAATTAGAAATCCCCAGTGGCATCTGCAGCTTTTTCTCGAAGAAGGAGCTGTCCTGATAGTTGACCTTTTCTACTTCACAGAACCATTTTTGACATTTCAATCTTTCATGTCTTTTTTTTGGTTCTTGTCCAGCTGTTTTAGTTTTCTGTGAGGAGATTGTGTTGTTGACAGATTGCGAATTGATGCAACTGCTGTCGAGCAAATATTCTGTAGACCAAAGTCTGTGTTAGAGAAAGGTAAGGTAAAGTAACTATGACTTTGTCTGTGAAGGTTCTTAGTCATCCAGGTAATATATATCCAAGAAAGGTTACAATCAAGGGCAAAAAGAGGTTTAAAGAACCAGAGCAACTGATCGTTCACCAGTCAAAATGCCCTTGATTTTAACCTTCCTTGGTTATGTATAACTTCACAAATCTGACCGAAATATCTTTTGATTTGTCAGGGACCATGTACAAAAAAACTTTAATCTCAAGCAATGAGAGGAGATGCCTTAAACCAGTTTAGACATAAGCTGCAGTCACTTGAGCATATGTAACACCATCATCAGCATACATCAGGATTTCCACGGGAACAGAATAATAGAGATCCAAATATAGAACATTCTGGTCTCTTCAGGCTCTTGCTAATGACACTCATTATTTATCCAAACACAAAGGGTGCAGTGTATGATTTTATTCACTTAAGAGTAATTATAAACTGTTTATATTTAGACTACTTAGTGCAAAGTACTGGCTGACTGACCATTAAAGGCCTTGCGTAGACCAACTAACACTTCTCCTCTATCCACTTTTGCAGCATGGTTTTTCCAAACTTACTCTGACATAGTTGGCTCAGGGCCAAAGCTGTATGAAAGGGGTTCAAAAACAACAGTTGGTACTTTTGATGAGGGCAGAGACAATGCTGCTCATGAAATGAGAATAACCCAGTCAAAGGTCAGATCTAACTTGTTTAATTGGGTTCACCTTTCAAGGTTGGTGATAGAGGTTGGGGGGTCCCTGAAGAAGGCAGCATGATATCATACCCAGATTATTCACAACTTGGCTTTTATTGTTTAAATACAAAACAGTTTGATGCAAGGTTTTAAGACAACATTGTACTCCCCAGTAGTTGTGTTGTTTGGAGATTTCTGACTGATACAATTTCTACCCAACTGTAGGTCAAACTCTGTGGTGAAGAAAAGTAAAAACATAATTATGACTTTCTTCCACAACTCAGAAAGCAATATCTTTAAAATTACATTTATTTGTCAGGGACCATGTACAAAAAGGCTATAAACAAGTTTAGGTAGTAGCTTCTGTGCTTTCGATCTGCAGTCTTTGGCCAGATACACACAAACACTGCAACATAAAGCAGATATTGAATATAATGTGCAGTGAATTCAATATATATCCACTCATCCCCACGCAGAAAGAGTGTACGGCTGATGTCATAGTGTAAATTAAATAATTACAGGTATTTGTAATTTCAAATAAATGCTGACATGACACGGCACATGAAACGGTTATTTAAAATCTATTTCGTAACATCATGGGGAAATATATTCAAATTTGAATTTAAAGTATTTTGTTCCTCACTGGCCTTGAAAAGACAAAAATCTATCTATTTGCTCAGAACGCTTTTGAACAGTTATTTTAAACACCAGACAGACAAAAATTAAGCTGTCAAACCTCAACATATTATTTTATGAGGTATGTAATAATGATAACAGTGTCATTCTTTTGTATTAATCTTTCAAAGCCTTATTGATTTCAAGACTATATTTCATGAGACCATAAATCCATCGTCATCCGGTTATCCTGCGCACAGGGTCACGGGCAGAAATAGAAATGAAAATATCTAATTGCATTGTTGAATGTCCCAGCTGAGAACGAGTTTCTAATCTGCCTGAAGCTATATTGCAGCATGTGGCTCATTTTCTTCAAATGCATCTTATATGATGATTTGGTAATAACATTCTTCTTACAAATCTGGGAACGTTAGTTCTAGGGCTGCTTAAATAGATTAATTTAATTACTATATAGCACACTGTTTTGCAAGGACATTTATAACTGTCACACATCGTGCTTATGCTGTGTGAACACGACGTGATTATAATACCGCTGTTTACAAAGTGGAGGAAGAGAGAGAAAACAGCGAGGTACAAAGAAGAAAGTGTCCAAAGTATGGGATTATTTCGAGAAATAAGAAATAAGAAGAAAATAACAACTCTGTAACATTACAGTCTGTCCACCGTAATGTGGCCTACCCATAGACTGTATATCAAAAGTGCAAACCGCAACAGCACGTCGTAATGTTACAGTCTGTCCACCGTAAAAAATGACTTATGTCGTCTACTGCAACAGCATGACGGCACCTGATCAGTAAGCACCTGGTGTTCTGCCTGTGGACCACAGACAAAGTAACAGTAACAGCAACTTTAGCCTTTAACAGAAAGTGTGATTGACTGTTGAGTTGAAAAGCCACAGTCCTCAGCTGAAAATGTACGCACGTGCGTTTGTTGGTTTCCTGGTTGGGCCAGTAGAGTTTGGGCTGTAACGTCACAGTCATGAGTTAACTGGGTCTCGGAGAGCTGCACCTTCGTATAACTTGTACAGCCCTCGGGTGATGTTTGTGTTGGTAAAGCAGTTGTTGGTCTATTGATGTCTGATGTTTGCTGTATGACACAGTATGAATTTCCGAAAGGACTAATAGATATCTATCATGTATCAACTTACACAGCTGATCCCGCAACGAGCAAAAGTACTTCTTAAACGATGCATCGATGAATCGATGAAATAACCTGTAGAAGATAAAATCATCTTTAGCTGCGGCCCTAGTCAGTTCAGGCGGAGCACTTAAGTCATGCTTGTATTAGCTGACTGGCATCAGCTGTTTTATTCATGCCTCAGCATCACTGGCTCATCACGGCAGCATTGCTATCAGCTGACTAGTAACATCTAATTATATTCTTGCAGGTGTACAGTGGGGCCCATTATAACCTGACACTTCTCACTTTACTCTGCTGGCACAAGCTCCCTCCACCACTGCAACCTCCTCCATATGTGCTCTTATTCAGCTTGTCAATAAACTGTTCTAAGTGTGAATTAACCCGCTTTGTGTCTGCTCTTGGATATACTCAGCTTCCCTTACACCAATAAAGCCCATTGAATTGAAGTGAATTGATTACCCAATCTCTGACTGCTCTGTTTGAGTTTCACCTCCAAATAAAGTGGTTAAATAATGTGGATAAACTGTTGGTCTGATCGATATAAACAACAGATGTGATGGTCAGAACTAGGAAAATAACACATTAGTTTAAATAAACCAGAATTAGGTACCAAACAGTTCCTAAACATTCAGAGCCCAAATCTGTTTTTTGTTTACCAACACGCATTTAAGAAGAGTTTGACATAAAAAATGTCACGAGGCCCCGGCTGTGAGCTTGTGTGAGTCTTATGGATGTCTGTCTGGAGTGCTTGTGGTGAGCGTGTTGTTTTGTTTGTCTGTGCTTGGCTCTTCCTCTCTCTCTCCAGTCTGGGAGGTGGGGGCGTGTCTGCTGCGGGCTCTGCACTCACCCTGAGTCCCATCCTCAATCAGCGCACCTGACCTGCATTCCTCAATCAACCACTGCTTAAAAGGAAGGCTCAGACATCCAGTCCCTCCTGGATTGTTGAATCTTCATGCGTATGTCGTGTCAGCCCCAGCCAACCTTTGACTTGCCTTGAACCTTGTGAATTGTTTGCATCTAGTTAACCTTTGTTTGTCTGTCTCTCTCAGAAGACACCCACCGCCTCAGCAAACCACCAGCCAGTAAGCACTCTGTTCCGCCCGCAGCCTGGACACTTCCCCGCTCACGGATTTCCCTACTATCCCGGACCTGGAGAGAGTCTCCGTCTCGAAAATCTCTGACCTCCCTTGCTGATTCTGTTTGAATAAACTGTCTAACTCAGATCTGCATTTGGGTCTTCTCTGCCTTAAATCCTGACAAAAAGTTTCTTGGTTATAATTAAAACTATAGGCATATTTTATTTCTGTTAACAAACATTACTTAAACCAACCTTTACCAGCATCAAAATTGTTTCATTTGACTGAAATACTTGCCAATCATTTGCAGCAGAATAGTAGGTTCATAGCTGAGTTTTTGAAATTTCTTTTTGCAAGATGGATTCTGCCTTTAACCTCACTGATTTATTTATTTTTTTGTATTTTCTGTCCATTTACAGAAATATTTGGACGGACATTTGTGTATTTCTCCCGATGTGGAGAATATGACTTAAGCTATATCACTACTTTCTCCTCTGTCTCTGACTTGTTCAGCACCTGCCATTTGAGCATATGACTGTTAATGAAAATAATTAATAATAGACTGTTTATCTTTAGACTACTTAGTGCAAAGTACTGGCTGACTTAAAGGTCTTGCGTAGGCCAGCAAACACTTCTCCTTTATCAACATTCACAGGTTTTTCCAAACTTACTCTAACATAGTTGGCTTAGGGCCGAAACTGTATGAAAGGGGTTCAAACGTACCAGCTGTTGCTTGTGACAGCAGAGACAATGCTGCTCATGAAATGAGAACAACCCAGTCAAAAGTCAGATCTATTGGAAGCTTGTTTAAATGTTCCCTTTCAAGGTTGGTGATAAAGGTTGGAGGGGTCCCTGAAGGAGGCTGCATGATATCATAGATAATTCACAACAGGGGATTTATTGTTTAAATACAAAACAGCTGATGCACCGTTTTAATTTGGCAGTCAAGTAGGGGGTAGTATTCATGTATTTATTTAATTGTAGTAAATGATGCAGATAACTGGCACTGAAATCATAAGAGCAATTGTGAAAGCCTGTGGCGCCAGACGTCTTTTATAGCGAGTGCAAAGATAATATTTGTACATTCACAAAAGATCTGTGTTGATGCCAAAGGCATACAGCTTTTGTTCTGTACACTAACTGTCTCTGCTTATCCCTCTGATCCCCCTCCATTCTTTCCACTCACTCTCTTTCTCTGTTGTCTCTCACCCAGTATCTAATCAGCTGTTGGAAGGTGACCAAATCGCCGGATGATTGTGTAGACCTCCAGCCCCAAAAAAAAAAAAAAAATCAACTGCTTTTCATTGATAACAATGGTTCTTCTTCAAAACTTTCATGTAAAGCTTACACTGGTTCAAAGGTGATGAATAGATCCATTTTCTATGATGAGACCATTGTAGCGAACATATTACAAATTTCAGGCATTTGTCCTTACTGCATTAAAATGAGCCCAGAGGATGAACCTGATTCAAAGCCTTATGCAAATTTTAAATGTGAAGCTCATCTTGTTTGCATTTGTGTTTGGATGTGTCTCTCTCTCACTCGCTCTGTCTCTCTCTTTGTGTGTGTGTGTGTGTATGTGTGTTTATCCCTACTCACTCGACTGTGTCCTCCCAGCTACACCAGCGTCTCTCGTCCAGCTCTTCCATGTCCATTCCGAATTTGGCCAGGCAGTACTTGTCGATGGCGAACTCATAGTGGGGTCCACACCCCAGTGCCGACACACACTGACACACTGCAGAGTGAAGTGGGAGGAAAGACAAATGTGGATGAGAAAAAGGCAGAAGCGGAGAAGGAACTGAAAGTTTTTTTCTGAGCATTTAAACTATGTAAACCAGTGAGATACAAGTTACTCATTCTGTGTGTGTGTGTGAGATTGTAGTACACAGTAAATGCATACAAGTGTCATGGTTATGAATGGTGAAAGCACAGGAAAGCACCTATGGCCTTAAAAGTTGTCTTCTGTTTTTGGGTTACTGCAAACTAAGATGTTTCTCCATCTGTTGGACATGATACTGAAACACCATCTGCTATCACAGTCTTATATATCCACACACACACACACACACACACACACACACACACACACACACACACACACACACACACACACACACACACACAC
>JAPMOB010227802.1:0-29883 GCA_029875015.1 Lepomis gibbosus
CAAGTATATCAAGCCGATTATTAGGCAGGCGCATCTGTGGGCAGCCTAGTGTTGTCGTGGAACACGTGATCTATTTATATAGGTTTTTTTACATTATACATTTTTAATTTATAAGTGCCGATTGTTCATTGTTCAAGTGTTCAATAAATGTTTTTGTTGAGAAAGTTTGTCTGTTAAGTAATTATTATTTCTTCTACATTTTATATTTCAAATAGAGTTTAAAAACCAAGCAAATATCGGCTAAATATCGGCCAAAATAAATCGGCAGCATTAATCGGCCATCGGCCGACCCGGATTTTAAAAGATCGGTATCGGCATTGGTGTGAAAAAAAACATATCGGTCGACCTCTAAATTTCATGGCAATCCATCCAGTAGTTACTTAGTGGTGGCCTGGCCACCACTATGGCCAACCAACCCACATTGCCTTCCCTAGAGTCATGCTGCTAGCATGGCTAAAAATGCTAGTTGAAAACCCTAAGATGCTTTTAGAGTGTTGTTCTATAAGTCAGTTCATGCATTGCAGAGCCAAAGCTTGAAGTTCACCTTACTTTCACAAAGTTAACTTTCCTCCAGCACTGTCTTCAGAGTGAACGGTCCTTCTGTTGTCTCCTTCCAGCACTTTATTCAGCATTTCATCCAAAAAAGAAAGTCCTTCAGTGACAGTGACAGGGCTCTAATCATACCTACCTATAGTTTTGTGTGGTGTTCCCTGTATTTACATGCGGACTATCCAGACAAAACAAATCTTTGTTCATTGGTGGAAGTTCTTAATGTGCAGTGCTCAGCCTCTGTAGGTTTAAGTAATCTTTTCAAAAGTCTTTCGGTCACCTTTATATCCCCCTTTTGCTCCCCTTCCTTTCTTGTCTTTTCACATACATACTGTAAGCTCATATACACAGTCTTATTTGTGCTGCCTCTCTGTTCCACCACACTCGATTTTTTTTCTCTCTAAACACCTGCTCTCTGTTGGTTTTTAATTTCTCTGTCCTCCATCCTTCTTTATTATGGATTTTGTAACTCCTGATCTCCATTCTCTTCCTTCTCTGTCTCACTATCTCTCCATTTCTGAAATATGCTGTGTCTCTCAATTAATTTGTTAAACTAATAATCTGTGACATTTTCACACAAGACGTTAGCATGCTGACATGCTAAGATCAGCTTAAAGCATCGCTATGTACAGCGTCATAGAAATGGCTTGGCTGTAGATCCTTTAAATGCTTGGTCTTTTCTGAGTGCAAATTTTGCAACACAGTAAGTGATGCATGCATATTTTTATTTGTTAGAAAGAAACAAATTTAAAAAATTCTGAAAACTTTGGCCTGCTGATGGCACCTTAAGAAAGGTCAAGCAATCACCAAAGTGAGTAGGAGTCATCCTCTGGGCAGCATGAATCTATGTACACCATTTGGCAATCCATCCAATATTTGTAGAGATATTTGAGCCTGGGCCAAAATGGTGGATGGACCTACTGATCAACATTGTTAGAGCCACACAGCTAGCATAGCTAAAATGCCACTGAAAGTTACCTTTACAACAACTTGTATTCATTGTTCCTAGCATGACGTGAGGAAAACACAAAATCATTCATGAAAGTAACTGTTCTTACAACTTGAACCACTTAAACTCCAAACATATAATGTATGCAAGTTACCATGTCAATGCAATTTCAACAAATTAAGTTTCGAGACAGAAAAATATTTTCATTCTGACTTACTGAGAAGAATAATTTAGATCAAAAGTGAGAAACTGTGTTTGCACCATGAGAGCATCGTGCTACTGTTTTTTTTTGGTTTGTTTTTGCCTTCACATTTCCTGTCAAATCTAACCCCCGTGTACACTAGGTAAAGCTGAGACTGTTATAGCCTACTAATTCTCCTTGTGATGGACCAGTTTGTTTACTCTAATTATACTGACACTCAAATTATTCTTGTAATGATTTATTGATGTTAAATTGCTACATCTAGCACATCCAATTATGCAGTCAATTTATTTTTTATGGCTTTCTTTCTCTGTTTGTTTTCTACCACATACATAAACACATTTATACATTGTCTCACTGTTTTCTTTTAACCTCTCCAGTTCTCTTTCTCACAGACATGTCTGCACTGCCAATATACACTTATATAAATATTGAATTTGTCAGCTTCTTAATAATTTAACTTCTTTACCTCTGTCACTGTCGTCTCTCCCCCACTGATTTCCTGATGTGTTTTGATCGGACTGTGTTTGGGACAGGAATCTCCTCCACCACCGGTTTAATCGGTCCGAACAGGGTCCAGGTGCAGCTCGGCGGGACAACCTCTCCCTCCTCCGGAAACCTGGTGATTACAGGACAATTAAAGTAAACACTAACAGCTGAGCTTCATCCCAAACACAGCCTTTATCAGTCAGCATCCCGCCTCTCTCTGGGCAACACTGGGCATTTATCTCCATCTAGACAGAGAAATGACCTCTCCGGGCAGCATCCTGCATGTTAACAGCTAAACATGTTCATCTTAAAAAGCTGTTTAATATGGCATTGAGTTTTCTCTTAATGTTGCGGAAATTGTAAACACAGCTCATTGAGGCAAGACCATTTCACTTCTTTCCACTGGAAGTGTATTCTCCAAGAATGTCCTCAGAATAAGTCACATCATTGTAAAAGGAAAACCGCCCAAAATTACTGTCTAGTTTTTGGTGGAATGGCTATAAGTTTGTTATTATAAGTTTGTTATTGCAATCTCAATATTCCCCTTGGGAGCTATACTAGAGAAGGTAAAACATTTCTATCTTAGGAGTTTATATCTTGTGAAGCGTAAACTACTGCTCGTGGACAATAGGAATAGGAAATAGAGCTGAGAAGTAAAGTATTCCCATTTGACTATTTTTTTTCTGGCGACCTCAGCAGAGTGCATATTCGATTAACGATTTATGCTAATATAAGGATAAAAATAATAGAGCAGAAAATATTTGTTGATTAATTGATTTGTTGATGACAGAGAAAAACATTCATTGGTTTCAGCTTATCAAATGTTTAAATTTTCAAATTTTCTTCAGTTGGCAGTTCATCTAACTAAACCTATTTAAACAGATCAGTCTTGCAATTAATCCTACCGTCATGAAGGCGAATAAGTTTTTGAAAATGTTTGTGAGAGGTGTTGATTCAATTGTATGATCATTTTGGAGAATGAAGATTAACACCTCTCTGCAATACAATTCAATATTCTCACTTATATGTGCAGTCTTGTCCCTCAGACATTTTTTTTTCAAAGTAGTTCTTTGTTTGTATGTGAACTTTCGTGTCCATCCAAGTGTTGGAGGATCTCCAACGGCCAGTCAACTCACTTTGTCTGTGGGGGAAAATAAATGGGGAATGGGATTCATAAATAAACCGTTGTCGAGAATGCAGCTAAAGTTTGGAGTTTGAACATTAGGTTTAATAACTTGCTAACGTATGTATTTATTGCAGTCTCATTTATGGCCTAATGTTTTGTTGCTAATGTAATTCTTGTAAATCATTATCCTGAAATCAAGGCTGCACAAATAAACATTATATAAATATTATATAAACACCAAGCATCAAAAATGTAATATTTACCACTTTGAGCCTGCCATAAGCCTGCAATTTTCTCACAAGGGAATGTTCTTTCACACCACAGTATTCTGGCGCTCTGCAACTACCAATCAAGTAAACTTCACCCCCACCTTCCTGTTTCAGCCACCCACACACAATTTTGAGCGATCTGGAGGCCTACATAAATGAACAAAAAACAGATTGACCCGAACGGCGATTAATGTGTTTTGTTTGTTTTTTATTAGTTTTGTGCTGTTGCTTGCTTTAACGCTGCTCAACAATAGAGCAGGGCGCCCTTAATGTAACAGTTCACCTGAACACATGTTTAGTATTAGTATTACATTGAGATTCACAGTGGGCTATTCTGATGTTGACCAGATGCCCGGCTGCTGGCCAATCACTTCCAAAAAAGTTGTAATTTAGGTTAATGATAACCATTTCCTGCTCTAAATTTGTATGTGTGTTCATACTGTACATTTCTGAATATACTGCAAAGCCATGAGAAAAGACAACCTTAAACACAAGCACAACGCACATCCATCTGTACTTTCTCCTCCTCTGGAGTCTGTCATGTCTGTCCCCTGTACGCAGTGCGCCGCCGTGAACTCTGCAAAACAAGTGTCTTGCAGCTGTGTATATACTGGTCCTGTGGCAATGTTGCCTGCACACAGCTCAGTGATTGTCACACTGCAGTTTTCTCACAATATGCAGTGTTTCACACTGTGTGGCCCGCCGGCTCTTTTCATTGCAGAAAAATCAGAGCATGAAAGTACGTGATTTACTTCCATTTTTTGGTACAAGAAGAATAGATCCAGTGCTGTGGTGCACCATGTTATCTCATACAGTGTTTATAAAAGAATGAGATCCTTGGTTTCTCTTTTATTTGCAGAAGGAGAGCAGTGGATAGCAAAACCTCTTCATATTTTGTAGCTGTTATACATTTATTATAATTATTGAGAAATGCATGTAATATATTTGCTTTAAGCCACATGTAGCCCTACATGAAAAATAACACAGCCCTCTTATTCATTGTCAGCACAGCAGGTGTGCCAACACAGGGGAAGCTGGCTGTGCTTGCTGCAATGATGTACAGGTGTACTCCAGGACCATGTGACTGTTGGGTATGATTACAGGTGAAACAAGCGTTAAAACCAGAGAGATTTAGCATTAACTCTTTGGAGAAACACTGAGTGCTACTGTAATGCCTGAATTCTACAGCCATACCCTTTTTATATTAGGACAAATTTTACAAACATTTGTGTAGGTATCTTGTCACAGTTATAAACTAGTATCATCACCCTGGTATCAGGGTGGCAACAAAACCCTGCCCACATGTGCAGTCTGACATTTGACTTCAACCACTCCCATCTGTTAGTGGATGCTCACCACCAAAACTACAGTTTACAACTTTGTTTCACAGCTTTGGCCATTATTTCCATTGGTTATGATGATATTGTGCCCTCCAAAGTAATCGCTGAGATCTCAAAACAAGGCAGTTGTACAGATAGCAAACCAGCCCTCATGGTTTCATATTTATTTTAGAAGAGAAAATGAAGGTGAATGGTAAAATTATTACCAAACTTTACAATGTTCATATCAAATCCAGTTAACAGACTGACTTCCTGCTTCAACGTTGACTATTTGCTATAGGTATGGACTTACTGTACAGGAAACCTGTTTACAAATTATTGCTTTTTTATTTGATTTGCCATAATCGAGCAGCTCTAGATTGGAATATAAGATTTTAAAATGTCCTCACTCTTTCTTTTCTTTCATTTCCATTTGATACAAACACAAAAGCGTAGTATGGATTGCTATTTCCTTTTGATCACAGTCAACTGGCCAGGCAGGAAAACAAATCGGGTGTTTTGAAATTGACACAGACAAACATTACAGCACAATCAAAGCCGTGATCTAAAACGTTCTATTTAATGTCAGCCATTCATGTGCTGATTTTAAATTGCTAACAGCACCACGCTGTGCCAAGTGTCTATAATCACAGTGACAATATACAATATTCTACCCCGTAGGCGAGAGCTCCCTCTCCAATTATGTTTTTCTTGGCCTGAGATTGAATCTATTACTGTGTAATTGCCTCTATATCTCCAACTATCACCCGGAGCAGTTCCACAGATTATTCACACATATGGTGAGTAAATGTTTGGTGGAAATCAATGCTATTTTTAGGATGTTGTTGATATTGAAGGAGCTGTGTCATGATGAAGGACTATCTTATACCAAATTATTAGTGATGGTGACCAAACAGTTTCTCCGTCCAAAAGTTTATTGAAGTGGAAGGAAAACTGATTCAGAAAAATACATGTGAGCATGAAGCTAGTGTGGTGACAAATCGTTTTAACATTTCCTGTAATCTTGATGCAGTGCGGTTCACTGCATCAAGACAAATCAGATAGCATCAGTCAAGCTGTCAGGCATTGAAAAGTAGATATACTTTTATTTTACTTTCCTGGGATAGTCCAGCAGGGTAAATCCTCCAGATTTCAGACTCTAGGTAGACTGAAACAGACATTAAGAATGAAATGTTTATAATTTAGCTTATGCTTTTGCCTGCCTGGTCTGCAGTGTATAGTCAGGTGTATCACCACCAGGGTTGAATCAGTTTACCCTTTTGTTTAGCTGTTCTGCGGCCTCATTACGGAAACTGTTTACGATGACATCAGGATTTTTCTATTGCAAAAATATTTTTCCAAACTGCATTATATTAGGAAATTCTTCAGTTTTATCCTAAGTTAGAAATTCAAAGGTCTATATGCCAAAACGATTAATTTTGAATTTGATTGACATGCCACATCCATTAGATAGTGTATAATTATACAACTAATTGCAATCTGCAAATATTTTTTGAGACCACATTCCATTAGAATCACATATTTATTAACAAAATAAAGAAGCATTTTTAATAAACACAAAATGACAACATATTTCATTACTTTCACCCTACAATATGCATGCTCAACTAAACCATGGGTAACATTTTTATGGTTATATTTAGACACTAAAAGCAGTTGGTTAAGGTTGGGGAAAGATTGTGGTTATGGGTAGGCCTAAATACTGAAAAAGTCAACAGTGACTTGAAGTATTAGACTGTGGGCTCCTAAGGGCCTGGGGTTTGGAATCACTCGGATCTATTGCACCTCTGTCAGCTCAACATTTCCTCTTGACTAACACTTTGATGTAATGGTACATCACATCTCGCTGCATCCAGCTAGCCATCACTGCAGTATCTGACTTCTGTGAAGTTCCAGGTATCACTTTGTATATCTTCACGTCAGATCAAAAGGTTCTGTATTAACCTCATGTTTATAGATTGTTGCAAAGTGGCTGCTGAGTTGTGCAGTTGTAAACTTATGATATTTTTTTCTGCTAGAGGAGAGAGGAAATGTTTGATTTAAGATGCTGAAGCAAGGGTGTAGGTTTTGTCTCAACATTGATAGATACACAACAACCTAATGCAATATGGCTCACATAAAAATGTAGCACAGTGCTAAATAGTTTTTCAATTTATGAAAAATTCTCTGTCAAAATCAGGAGGGGAGCTGCTTGCAGCTCGCTCTCTCAGCGCTCTCCATGTAGCCATGCATCACAGCCAATAATTTGATCAGAGGTATCTAATATGACTTTTCTCCAAAGATAATGTGAATGAGTTCCCTCAGATATTGGTAGGATTCTTTCCATCCATTTGCAAACCTATGTCTTTGTAGTGAAGATATTCAATGCATGAATTCATATACTTACTATTTCACCTATTCATCAAAACTCAGTAACCACAGAAGGGCTGTGCCATTTTCTATTATGCTTTCCCAGATGCCCAAACAGATCAGTATTAAAATATTAAAGATGCATGATGTAAACAGAGAAGCTCTTTGTGAAGAGCTCATTATTATGTGGATTTACAGCCTGAAAGAAACAGCCAGCTACTCTAGGTCACAGCAATTCTACTAAATGATGGCAAGTCCTTCAGGAGCCTTGAGGAAGCCAGATAGGAGTCAGCTCTCAAGCTTACGATGCTGTAGGCGATCATTTTGTTTTTGAATATCTAAGAAGAAGCAGAACAAGCACAAACACATTTAGGGCCTAGTAATGATGGTGCAGCGTTTGTCTGCAAACAGTTGCACTAAGAGTGACAAGATCTTTTGAATGTATGGTGTGGGCACAAATCCTGAAAGGTGCTTTCATGTCCTTTTCTAAATGAAATGTGTAAAAGAAAGAAAGATGGGAAGTGTTACATCCAACACTCACCTCTGGCCAGTTAGAGCAGAGAGGATGTGTCTCAAAGGAGCACAATATAGCAGCAGTTGACTAGAGGAATTATAAGGACACCAGGTGCTTGTACACAGCAACATGTACGACCAGATAAACCACAACTGTATCTATTTTTATAGCCAAAATTACAAATTTACATAACACCTGAATATTTGGTTTGGAACCTTTAATGTGTATGACTGTTCTTGACTCTATACTGAATGTATTAGTTTGTACATAATTTTTAAATTACTATTGCTTTTGGTTATTCTTATTGTAGATTAATTGTATATAGTGTTTATACAGTGTGCATATTATTAGAAGGAAGAGGAGCAATTCAGGAACAGTTTTGGTCATTACTACAAAATTAACATTAAAAACATTAACATTAAAATTAATATTCGTCCTGCTGGCCCTGCGATGGATTGGCGACCTGTTCAGGGTGTACCATGCCTTTCACCCAATGTCAGCTGGGATTGGCTCCAGCCCCCCTGCGACCCTGTACGCAGGATAAGCAGTTGACAATGGATGGATGGATGGATTTGTCCTGCTTCCCTTTAACTGGCTAACGTACTACTCACTAAAACTTTGCCTGGGAAAATGGAAACACAGTTGAACACTGTTTTTGTCTTCATTTTGAACCTCGTTACCCATAACTGTCTCCTCCAGGAAATTATGTTTAAATAAAATTAAACCTGGAATAATGCTTCCGCAGAGATACACGTAAACATCTTTGCTAACCTAAGCAGAGAAGAGCGTTTCACTATGATAGAACAACTGGGACTTGAAAATAATTACTAGAAACATATCACTCAGGAAATAAACTACTTTGATGAGTACAATGTTGGATACAATGAGAGAATATAACTGGCCAATCAGAGCTGAGTATGTCATTATGCGGTCACACGTCTGCAAGCTTCCCGTGAGAGAAGGAGCGTTCTACTTTAAGCCTGTATGTGTGAACAGAGCAGGTGCATCATCTTACTGCCTCCTTTCTGTTAACAAATCTCTGAAACTCACGTTCTGTGTGGAAATGGAGCTGACTGCTGCGGTATGCATGCATGGGCGATCCACTGATGTTTGTGACACCTGATTGATTTATTAATCTTCATTGGCTCTGCCTTGCCCAGAAACTACAAACACTTCTTTCTTGATGTGACATCCTAACAGAAGTTGGGGTCTCGCCGTGACGAATGCAATGTTGCTTTTTGATGAGAACCCTGCTGCTGTTTTTAAAGCTTAAAAACCTAAAAACCTCAATCCTGGGAATTTTCGTGTTTACACAGAAACAGAAACTTTATTTAGCTAGTGATAGAATCTGAAAGTGTCATGACCTGTTCTGTGCTACAACTTTATAAAAATGTCTGCGTAAAAGACTCCTCAAAATTCCTGAAAAGTAGACTTTTTAAAAAAGCTAGGATTTCATCTGAGAGCAGTGCACAGCTTGAAGGAGTGCCACTGATGTGCTTATCAGACTTTTTGATAGTCTGGCAGACCATGTCACAGTGAATCTGGGCTATCACCTTTCTCGACACACAACAAAGGAGAAGGATTCAAAGCAAGCAGCAGGGGTTACAATCTTCTATGGATTAACAGACCTGCATAAAAGCAGGTTCAGATACTTTGTGGTTATTTTAGACTGATCGCAAAGCCAAGATGACAGATTTTAACACATCAGGGCAATTAAGGCTTCATTCACACAGAAAAGCAAGGTAGACTGAAGACATTAGGAGCTTCACAAGAGGGAGGGTGTTGCCCTGAAATGATAATACACATTTTGGTTTCTCACAACAATCACAAGTCCTCAAAATTAAACAACAAAATATGTTGTTTGTTCATGACACTTCAGTGAGGACGATGATGACACTTCAGTGTTTTCTTTTCTAACGCCTCTATCGGCAGGACGACATTTTTCTGTGCCTTCCGAAACCGTTACAAATCACTTTTAAAACAATAGATTTGTTTTATGACACTGCTACAGTTAGTGTTCAGTTTGGGCACAAGAATGACTTGGTTAGGTTTGGGTTAAATGAAGTACTTTATTACAGTCACAGAAATATTGTGGTTTGGTATAAAATTACTACTTTCATAATGTTACGTAAAGTTGTGGTGACCATAATAAACATGGTTGATGGAATTATTGTCCTTGTTTAAAACATTTTGAATGAATTTTTACATGCCATCAGGTAAACTAAGGCAGCCTAATGTGGCTGTTAGGGATGAATTGTAAACTTCTTAAACATCAGCCCTATTTTATGTTTTGTGAAGATGCTCAAAGCAAGTTCATTTTAACAACTCGACTGCTCTGTGATGGTGTGTATCTAGCGAGTTCTTTCTCACTGCTGCGTAGGACACAGATTGTTTGTCATTATTTTTACTGGTTCATCTTTTAAAGGAAAACTAATTCTTACAACAAGATGAGCATCAGTTAAGGCAAGCATTGTGCTCATGAAAGTAATTGCTAAGCTGCAACATCACAAAAAATGTGTCCTACGGCACAACAAACACGAGGTTCATACAAACATACAGCTGGTAAACAAGCCTTCAGGTCAGTCAAAAATTTTATTTTTTGAATAAAAAACAAAGGTGAACTGTGGAATTTCCCCAACTCCATGTTGTAAACATCCATCTTAGTTTACAGACAAACTTCCCAGTTGAACGTTGACCTACCAAACTTGCCCACTCTGTGGGCACTCATGGTTTTCCTGTTTAATGAGGAATTTTTTATTTTATTATGATCATTGGTTTGTTGACGACCTGTACTATTGTCTGGCTGCTTTTGCTTTTTGCATTGTTAAACTTTTTATTTTAGCAATGTTGCCATGTTTTGAGATCTTAGTGATTACTTGGGTTAGTGTAATGTTAACAGAGGCCGGTTGTAATAAACCTCTGTTTTCCTTTAATTAAGTACTCCAGCATTGCATTTCCATACGTTTTAGGGACTCAGGAGACTGATTACAAACAGAATGGTCAAATTTGATGGAGACAGATAAATATGTTTACCTTCAATCCCTAGTATGGTTCAAGCTTGAGAAACCCTGGATCCTGAATATTCCACAAAACAAATAGTTTCTCTTTATTAAACGCTCCCTGCCTGGTAAACGACCATGTCTTTCAAATGCCATACCCATTTGTAACACAGGTTTCTTGTTGGAAATTTGTAGTCTCTAAATAGAAATTGAGATAATCCTCATGGCACCACATTGGGATATCTTCTCAGACCTTAGAAAGCTCCAAAGCCACAGATTACACAACCGTTATAAAACTATTGTCACAAACTGAGTAATACTCATGACCATCGATGATGGATCATGATGTTTAAAACCAGTACAATACCCTTTTAACCTCTTACACAAGTTTGTTTCTAAATCTGAAGCTTGCTGAGTTATCATTATACACTACCAGTCAAAAGTTTGGACACACTTTGTAGATTTATACTGAAGTCATCAAAACTATCAAAGAACATATATGGAATTATGTAGTAAACAAAAGTGTTAAACAACCCTGAATGTGTTTTATATTTTAGATTCTTCAAAGTAGCCACCTTTTGCTTTGATGACAGCTTTGCACACTCAATTCAATTCAAATTGGCTTTATTGGCATGAATGTATAGCCACAATATTGCCAAAGCTCTTGGCATTCACTCTGCTGCTTTTCCTAAACTCTGGGTTTAGGTCGGGTGGTTGTGGAGGCCAGGTCTTCTCACGCAGCACTCTATCACTCTCTTTCTCGGTCATTGTCCTGTTTTAAATTATGATCCCACTCAGCGCAAACCATATGGGCATAGCATGTCACTGCAGAATGAAAAGTTTCAAGGTATCGTGGTATTGTGATTACAGCTATAAAATGTGTTGAACTGAACACAAAATATTTTGTTTTTTAACATACTACTTCTGCTAAGAATAATAAATACGCTATAAAATGTATTATTGGTATTTCAGTGTTGATGCACGAGAGAGAGAGATCTCTGAAAAAAACTGCTGATACCGCAGCAACAATATAAGGGACAATTTTGTGGTTTGGAATCTTGACTTTTTCATACCACAGGATACCTTGAAACTGGTAACTGGCCCATGCCAAGTTAAGTGTTCCTTGAATTTTGAATGAATCACCAACAGTGTCACCAGCAGAGCACACCAACACCATCACACCTCCTCCTTCATGCTTCATGGTTGGAACCACACATGTGGAAACCATCCACTCACCTTTTCTGTATGGACAGATTTCTGCTGGTATAATTTCCATTCCTTGTGTTTTTGCCCCAAGCAATTCTCTTCTTGTTCTTTCTCAGAAGTGGCTTCTTTGCAGCAATTTGACCATAATTCATGCAGTCTCCTCTGAAAAGTTGATGTTGAGATGTGTCTGCTACTTGACTCTCTGTGAAGCATTTTTTGGGCTCTAATCAGAGGTGGTGTTAATATGTGGTTTCTGAGGCCGGTACAACTCTAATGAACTCCTCCTGGTCTTCCTTTTCTTGGACTGTCCTCGTGAGATCCAGTTTTATCATATTGTTTGATGGTTTTTGCTGCTACACTTGAGGATACTTTCAAAGTTCTTGAAATTTTCCGGATTGACTGACCTTCATGATTAACCTTTTCATTAAGAAAGCAGGACTTTTCACAAATTAACTCTTGACAAGGCACACCTGGTAATTGTAAACCATTCCAGGTGACTAAGTCATGAAGCGGATTGAGAGAATGCCAAGAGTGTGCAAAGCTGTTGTCAAGCTAAAGGTGGCTACTTTAAAAAAGCTGTAAATCTACTGTATGTGAAGCTCCACTGTAAAAAGTTTTAATATTAACCTGTTGAACATGCTGAGTGCTGGCCTGGTTGCCGCTGTGATGAAGCAGCAACACATCTAATTCAATAACGGTATTTTTCAAGAACAATAGCTTTACTGAAAGGTCCTTGTTTACTGTTATAAATGTGTGAATTTGCCTCAGCAGCATTTCGAAGCTGAAGCGACCCACAGCTGTTTGTGCCTAATGAGGTGTCTAATGTATCTGAGAACAGTCAGGCTTTGTAGTTTGCCTGCACAAGGTTTTCATGAATCTTTGTCGCCAATATGCAGGAAGTATTGGAAGATGTTGCAAGTAACCAAGTTAAACTTCTAAGGGTGTTAGATTGAATACCAAAGCATTAATCACAAATTGAAAATGATGATTAAAAAACATCAGATACTCTGTGAAATCAGTTTCACTGCAAAATGGGGCAAAAAATGTCAATAGAGAATAATTATGGAAAGAAGAAGTAATTTGACTAAACATAGTAATAACGACAATGCAGTTAAGCCATATGTCTAGATATGTCATTAAGAAGGCTTTTTGATGTATATACTGATATGAAAAAAAGTGAGAGAAAAGGCGTTTAATGCGAACGTTCTCTTACCATATATGACACTTTTCTTTTATTCTCTAGGTAGAGTTGGTGGTAATATCCCCAGGAGTATATTTTCAAAGAGTCTAGCTACCACTTTGCGCTACAATTTATACAAGGAAGCACAAAAGAAAGAAATATATGGATGAACACAGTCACTGCTCCAATGAAAAGCTCTTATTTCATTAGAGGGCCTTGGCTGTCTTTTCTGGGTCGCACTGCTGGGCTGGTCACAGCTGGCTTGTCATCTGCAACACAGCACAACTTTAGTGTCCACAATACGCGTGTGGTTTGTTATTTGATTATTTTGTTTCAAAACCAATTCAGAAAAAAAACAAGTAGTTTTTTAGTTTTTCTGTTTTAAAATCAAAACGGAAAACATTGATTTTGATAGTTAATGTGTCCGATTAGTGTAGCTTTGTGTGTTACACTTGATAAACCGGCAGCACATACACATGGGCGAGGGCGGTGCCTGATTAAATGTCATTTAAAACCTAGTCGGACTTCTCTCTAGCAAGATTGCCCAGCAACAATGCTCAAAAAGTTGCCCTGTGTGTCATCAGCCTAAGAATCGTCCAGTTTTTAAAATTTCTTCAGTATCAAATTAATTCAATGATAGATGTCAGAACATCCAATGGTAAACAGCAAACTGATGAACTATTATTAATTTGGCAAGCTTTATATTTATGAATCATACATGGATGAAAATGTTTGGGTAATTTTCCTTTAGCCTCTCTACACTGTTTGGACCTGATTATTTTCTTTGTGAGTTGTAAGAATTTAGAAAGTTGCGCGGTGCTTTGGAGAGTCTCCAGCTGCAGTAACGCATGGATTAGGCTATGCGTAAAACAGATCGGACTTCATCCAGCCAGAGGGAACAACCAATGACCGTCCAGTGCGCCGGTTCCACTGGCAATACAACCCATAGTAGGTCTACCGGAGAGGGAGCAGGGCGCTGGAGCGTACAGGGCGAGGGAGAGGAGGTCGCTGGAGCGACTTGGTGCGCTGCAGAGGGTCGGTGATCATTCCCTCTGGTTGGAGGTTGGTTTGTGTTGCCAGTGGAACCGACACACTAGTGGTCATTCTCTCTGGCTGGATGATGACACTACTAATTTTACACAAGATTCATGTGCAACTGTAGCTGGAGGCTCTAAGCAGTGCCGCACAAATTTTTAAATTCTTTTATCTCATGATGAAAATAAAGGTCAGGTCAAAACAGTGGCTGCCGCAGCTGTTGTCTTCTCTAAGCTACTTATAGCACAATGGCTACATTTTGTAATAACAAGAATAAACAATACATGAAATGTTCACATTCAGCACTAGGCCTACATGCTTGCTGTTTTAAATGTTCCTTTGCGGTAAGAGTCACAGTCAGTCCTCTCTTTGAGGCATGGGCAAACAACCCCCATACAAACAAGTACAAAGTGGCATGAAAAGAATACTTTAAAATACTCGAGTAAAGAACAAGTACTTCAAATTTATACTATTTATACAGTACTTGAGTAAATGTACTTGGTTACTGTCCGCTGATTTTTATTATTTTTTTTTTTTTTGTGCGCTCATAAATTACTTAAAGTTAAAATTTAAGGTTTGTTTCACAGTGACTGCTGTAGTGGATTTTGTTTTGTCTAAGAATATGTAAATCCAAGGATATTTATTTGAAAAGTCTGATAAAAGAATAATGACATTGAGTTACAGAAATAAGTTGAACAGAGGCTTGGAGAATTTCAAATATTTATGAAGTTTATACCATGATAGGATTGTATCCATACCAGCCACACTGCACAGTCATAAATTCAGGGCAATCTTGTTTTTCTTTTTTTTCTTTTTTTTTAATTTATCAGCTGTTCTTTCACATTTTGGCTTCTTCACAATGACTATATATATTCTGTCTTTGAGGTGTGTCTGAATTTCACCTGTGTGTGTGTGTGTGTGTGTGTGTGTGTGTGTGTGTGTGTGTGTGTGTGTGTGTGTGTGTGTGTGTTTGAATGCATGTTTCCCCCCTAGCCATAATGCAGTAAATTAGACTGTGTTCTTAGTCAATTTCCCATGCTAAGTAACTGTTAAATGCACTGTAAGTCAGCGTTTTTCAGACTCAGAGGCAAGGATTTTTGCTGAGAGGTCGCTCCCCTGGTTAGCTGTCAGACAGGCTGTTTCGTAGATTAGCTTTGATGTATACCACTATTAAGCTGACTTCAAGTGGGCCCTAAAGGTAGTAATGGTTTTGTTTCAATATAACACTACTTTTTTGTTTGTTCACAATCCTCAATAAATAAATAACTGATTATTCTCACAACCAAAATGGGGGCTGTACAAGTGAATATCTTAATAGAATCATTTATGCTTGTGAAATTCTTAGTCCTGCTCAACAGGGTGTTGTATTATACAACAATACATTACAAATGTCCTGAGAACCAAAAGTATGAAATACACTTACTTTGGACAGATGTAACGCTGTCGATTTTCCCACTAAAATTGGACTCAATACAGCGTAATAGCCATCAAATCCACAGAATAGTTAATGTCCTTTTCATTGTGAAGTTGTACAAATCCCTTTCTGTTTCACAGGCATGTCGAATGTGGCTTTAACAGAGGTAATGAAAGCAAAGCCCCCCCTGCAAAATGCAATTATAGTGTGTGAATTACGTACAGTTAAACCCCCGTAATGATTCTCGAGCCAGTGGAGCAATTATTGCATTTAATTTGTAGATACCATCATTGCAGATACATCTTGATTTGACATTTTCAAAGTGAGAGGTTCATCAGGAGGTTTTTTTATGAATCCAAAGGGAGCAAGCAAATGCCTCAGGACGCCTCACAGGTAAAATATAAAAGGTGCAGTGATACACCTTTGTATAAAAGAGGTTCATGGAGGTTCAGTCAGAGTTCACGAAGATTACTAGACAGGATCTCAGTCAGCTCTAGAATCTCTTTAAAATAAACCTTTGCAATTATGAGTACATATCTGATATACTTCACTTATATCACATAAATTGTTACTTACCAAGTACGAGAGTTACAATGTTCTTTCCTTCTATCTACAATGTTTACACTTGAACTAGAGGTTCTCACAGGTTATAAATTTTGAATTTCGGGCCATCCTGTGTCAGGTCTCTGTTCCTGGCAAGTCTAATATGAAGACCTCTAATTTGAACTTTCTAATACACTATCAGGGTTTCCTTGGGGTCTTAAAAAGTCTTAAATTCCAAAGTTTGTGTTCTAGGTCTTAAATTATTTTAAATAGGTCTTAACTTTTCAACATCCATGTAAATCTACCTCTAATGCTCTTTGAAATGCTCACACAGCACTTGAGAATATTTTTTCCTCCCGTGGTGGTGTAGTTATTTTTTGCGCTAGTCCAAATGTAATTTACTGTATTACGACTACTAAGACCAACATGCAGCTGGCGTCTTATTGCTGCGAGTCTCTGTACCACAGATTTATTCTTCAGCTGTTCAAAAGTGCAACCTTAGCGACTCTTGCCTGAAAGAAACAAAACTTAGTCACTAACAATGTATTTGAAGCATACTGTCACTGCGCAATGAATGAGCGCCGCTGCTAAAATTTCAAATGATTATTAATGATTTTTAACACTCAGTGCAAGGCTATATCTCACTCTTCATTCTTCAAAAGACGAGCGAATGTGATAGATAAAGTGGTGGGGAAAGCATAGACTGTATAAAAGAAGTCGACGTAGTCATTGTGACGTTACCCTTTGGTTTGTGGACTACCATTTTGAAGCCTCGAGTTTAGCGCCACCATGTTGACTTTTTGCAACCAGGAATTGACCATATTTGGATGAGACAGTGTAGCTAACGGCCATGTGTGGAGCTAGCTAGCTTGCTTAGCTAGGTGCATCCGTAATTCACCCTAACTGTCATTTTAATAGGGCTGACAATTTTGTCTAGCAAACAGTCTTAAAACTAAATGTACTCACTAGAAAAAGTGAACAGCCGAGTGAACATGCTTTTCCAAAAGCGCTGGTTATCTGCTTTCCCCACCTCTCTTGTTATGTCTTATAAAGTCGCAGCAAAGACACAGAAGTCTTCTTTTTCTGGATATTTCCACCCGTCATCCTTTTTCATGGCAACAGGTGCACCGCATGCCAGCTTGTTAATTATATAGCTTATCAATCTCATCGTCCATCCCCGTGTTTCATTGTTGACATCGTCCAATGCCAATTTTGTAGACAATACTCAACCCTAATTTGAATACATTTATTTACTCTGCAAGTAATTTTGTGACTGCATTTAACTTGTATGTTTCTTTTTATTTGATGTCATGATATAGGTCTCAAATTTCATTAATAGTGGTGTTACAAATATCTAAAAAGTCTTAAATTTGACTAGGTGAAACTTCCAGAAATTCTGCACTATTATACCCTCAAGTGTTAAAGTTTCTCTTGTAGCATTTTGAGTTACATAATTTCTCTTGAAACACATTAGCTTGACTCTTAATAAGAGTTCCTCAGAGTCATTTTGCTGTGTGAAGTGTAGGAAACTATAAGCGGTTGCTTGCACTTTCTACTTGTGAGGGACCCTCAAGTGCTCATTGACTCTGTTTGGATTTCAGAGCCCCCGATGAATGCAGAGATTGGAAAGTGTACAATTGCAATCTGAACATCCCCTACAGGCTCTGCAAAGCCTTTTGACCTTGTGGAGCAGAAGATTGAGGCAGAAGTCTTGCCGTATGTGTTTATTACTTTGCTGTGAGCGCTTGCTCCAGCCTGGCACGCAGAGATGTATTTGTGTAAAGGGCTCTTTGACTCACCTCAGCATGTGCCATTAGATGTCTTTGCACTTTTTCGACCCACTGACCACACTTCAAACCATAAATTAACAAATAAATAAACACCAGCAACTTGTCAAAACCAAACACTTGAAATATAAATGAGAGTGCAAGGTTGGTATCTTGATCATTTTTTGCTTTAGAGATGCATAAAGAAGCTCCTCTGGTATCATGGCGATGAAAGGGAAAAGGGGGCCATCATGTTCCCTGGTTGCTCTTGACCTCACAGTATCTCAGTTAAGCTTTGGCACTTTATTTGCCTGTAGATTTGCATACTTTATGAAGTGCCCTTCAGGAAGTGCCTCCTCATTATAAGGCGTGTTATTATACTTTATTAGGTTCAGAATCTGGGCCTTTGTGTGAGCTGCCTGATAACATAGTTTACATGTAACAAACTGACTGGACACTGCGCTTTAATGTCTGCCATTGAGTTTGAACATGTGACTTCCACAGGTCCTTGAAACTTTGATTGAAAAGAACTCTCAGTCAACTCTTCTTCAGGACAGGAAAGAGATTCCACAGTCCAGTTTGAAACCGCTTTGATGTGCAGTTTGAATTTTTTCCTTGTCTCTTTGTGCCTGTTGTATTCTAATTTTTATTATGAATTTATATTACTAACACAATAATACTGTTGCATCACTGTTTATTGCTTTGCTGAAAGAAGCCAGCGGTGCCTTTTATTATTAGTATTTGCTGGCTGATTTTCATGCATCTAAATACACCCTCCCAGTTGGGTTGTGACTGATTGTCCCGGGTGAAAATGCCAAAACACATCTTAATTTGGCTGGTTGTGTCGAGGGGCACAGTGTTAAGATTCCCCCACATCGTTGTTATTTACACAAGCTAACAAGGTTAGGACAGGATTTAGACTCCTGAATGTCATGGTAGTTTTTAAGAACCAGAATTTAATAAGCTCCCCTGTCAGGTTGGGTTGCAGCAGTGCATTAATATGCATGAATATATATAAGTGTCTGTTCCTCACATTTAAAGGATTAACAGCTGAGTCTGTTACCTGTTTTAGAATTGCTAGAGGAGGAGTATATTTGGCTCTATGGGGTGGGGGGATTATTCATCATCATTATTATCATGCTGTGGATCACGCTGTACTGAGCTAATGTCGGTACTTAAGGCAAAACTGGCTTAAAATCATGTGCCTCGATAGCCTACAATAAGTACTTTTTTTCAATTTACATATTATGATAATTTGCAAGTCATATGGCGCTTTGCTCATTTACGGTTTTGAATTAATAGGCTCTGTCTGCCTGCATGGTTCAGGTTGGAGGTTTGTGTTCTTGACCCACTTCCAGGAGTCTGTGTCACTGATGGTCCATTCAGCTGAGTAAGGTCTGCATGCCACCCCCCCGGCCCATGCTCTACCTCCTCCCTATCCCGTTTATATGCCCTCATCATCACCAAGACAATATATTCCCATTTACTGTAGCTGACAGTGGATAAGAACAGAGCTACAAATAGCACTGGGCCATTAAATGAGGGCAGAAGTTACCCTGAAGGTGAGAACAGTGGACTTGTTGCTAGAAGGTTGCTGATCTAAATCCTTGGGAAGGTAAAGTAGAGAAAGCATACGTTCACATCTCTCAACAGCAGTTGAACATGTGCAGTAATTTTATAGAAAAAAGTAATTTAATCACTATATTATTATTTAGATTTTTGTGTGTGTGAATGAATAGTCTGTGTACTTTTGTTTGCACACTCGCTTTCCATGAATTGCATCTCGAGGAGGGAATAATGTATTCTGAATTGAATTAAAAAAGAATTAAATTTGTTGGCAACCAATTTCATCGTCGATTTTTGACTACATAACCACTAGTGCTGACTCTCTTTGATATGACTGCCCTCTGTGAAATGTCAACACAGAGAGCAAAGGACAGAAGCCTCGCCCATAAATGACACAAAATATTAAATACGATATTCTGCATTTTACAGTTGATTCCATTTTTATTGTCAAATTCTGCAATTCAGTGTGTGTTTTCCACATCGTGGAAATCATATGGCCCTAGTCTCCCCGCTACTGCACCACAGCTACACAGTGGGGCAAGTTTGTAATCTCTTGTTTGTCTGTCCAATCTACTGCTATGTTTGGATGAGTGTATGTATTTACACCATCAGGCCTTTGATGTAAATGAGTATGCTCATTATCACATTTCCCATGATAAAAGATCCATTTTAAAACCAATTAAATGTCAGCATGGACTACTGTTGCATCTGAGGCATCGGTTATGTTTCATGCCTTTGGGTTAATGTTGCATTACATACATTTGGGCAAGGGGTTAATGTTATATAGCATGTCTCCATGTGAACAAGAGCATGCTGGCATATCCTAATATGGATGTTTTATTTTGACTTCTGTACCTGTTGAGCAAGCAGATTTTATTTCACCCTTGAGAATTCACATCAGACTCAGGTTGGAATTTGACTGATCTGTCATGTAATATTAAAACTAAAGTTAATTAAGAAAATGAAGGGCATACAAAGAAAAACCTCAGAGGACCAAGGCTTTGACAGAGAGGTTTGATATATCTCAAAAGCCTTATCTGAAATCAAATTAGTCAGATTTTATGCGTACAGCTCACCTACTGTATCCTCACTCACAGAAGTGTCAGTACGAGTTTAAATTTATCTTGCTGCTATATGTTAGCCTGCAGGATACGGCCAAAGTTGCTGTTTTGCTGATGGTCAAGCCCCTTTGATCAGGAGATATGGCGCGAGGTCCTGCGGCCCTCCAGTGACTCAGCAAATATGACCTAATGAGGCAGAGAGTAACCTGAGTCAGCTGAAAACAAAACCCCCACTGTCATAACAATAAGAGCAGGCTGGAAAATGAAACGTTTTAGCTGGCCAAACCAGAGGAGAGACAGTGATGACAGCAATGATCACACACCCTGGCTGAAATGGTCAGTGCTCTTAGAAGATAGAGTTTATTTTCCCCTTTAGATTATGTAGAAACATTGTTTTTTTTAGACGTAAGCAAAATAAATCAAACTTGAGAAGGTAAGTTATGGCTACTACCTAAAAACACAACACCTACATGGTTATTGCAGCTACAGTATTCACACTCTCCCCATTACCAGCATGACCTAATAATGATACCGCTTCAAAAGTTCAATACGCAGCTTCATAAAAAGACATTTATGAGAGACACAAAAAGATCCATTGTTTGGCCAGAGGCGATCGAAGGGAATCGAGGGATGAACTGAGTGTGAGATGGAGAGGAAGAATGAGAAGAGAGTTAAGAGAGGGGTGGCTAAAGCACCCGGAGGTCAACAACAAAAGCTTCACAAGCAAAAATAGAGACAGCTGTGCCTTAGGATATCAGCTAATGAGCAGGCAATGTCTTTCTTTTCAAGAATCCAAGAGCTCATGATATGACGACAAGGCTGTAGCATACAGTTGATGGTGTGTGGCAAATGATCCTTCATTAATAGAAGAAAGAAAAAACAACATAAAGGAAAATCAAATAAGTCTGTAAATGAGGGGTTTCATGCCAGAAGTCTGGAATGTATTTTGGGAATGTTTAGTTTCCCAAAATTCAATCAATCATTACTTCAAAAACGTAAATGAAAAGCAAAAGCATCAAAAGCAGTTTCTCAAGTTTGAGTAATGCTTCAAGTGCTTCACTTGCATGCCAGTAATGATTTTTGTAACAGCACAATGTAGGTGGGGGGTTGTTTTCTCATCTTGTTGGATTTAAAATTTTGTAATTGCACATCACTTTTTTTTAATAATAGATTGACAACAGCACAAGCATCGAACATTTAAACTATTAAATTAGGTTATTGGGGTCGGTGGACTGCTGTTCAGTTACATTAAGTACATAATGTAATTAACTTGTAATTCAAAATTTTATATTGTCAAAAAATCTCATGAAAAGAACAAAACCAACAATGCATTAGTCTGCCTCTCAATACTTTCGAATTACCTTGTCTATTGAACTCAGCCCAGAGTCCATTTATTCCTACTTCATAAGGCTCAGCATTTTCCTAAAACACCTGGGCACTGTACTTTTATCAAAGTTTAAATCATCAGTCAAATAGGAGTAAGTGGTGTATTTGTTGGACTATTTTCAGCTGCAGATGAATACTCATGAAGTGCTATATAGTTAGTATTTATGGCAGCAGGACCTTGTGGGACTGACTCTGAATAAACTACAGTTGTTTGCTGCTGTTTTTTCTGTTTTTTGTAATGAAGGAACATTTGACCCAGTGCAGTGGTGTGGCTCATTGATGTTTTTTAAAATAGTTTTTGGACAACAATGGAGCTCTATTGCACGGAGGAATAAGATATATCAGGCTTTGGCTGCACACAGAATACTTGTTTGTAGGATCAATGCACTGTTGGTTTGGGGCTTTTCATGGGCTCAGAAAAATAAAGGATATTGCCAGATACCAGAGAATATAATACTAGATTTGTTCTTGAATCAAAACTGCAGCAGTAGTTTACCTGTCAGTTATGTTTCATAATGCAGTGTATAAAAAAACCTCTTTTTTTGTGCTGTAAACTGCAGAACATAACCTAAATAAATCTCATCTAAGTTGCCTTCGGTGACTTCATCCAAACGCTAGCCTTCTTCAAGGATAAGCCGTTAAATTTTTGTCTCCTTTGTAGCATCGTAGTTAGCAGCTACCCTTGCTTATGTTGTCTCTCCCTTTTATCAAGGAGAAAGCCCAGCAATACACACATAGAAGTATTGATTTTTGGAATTATGAATCAATTTAGAATCATAGAATATGAGAGCCCTAATTCTCACATGAATCTTTTTAGTGCATTTCTCAAACCAACATTCCTTTTTTCCTTCAACAAGCCTGAGCAAAAGATGGGAAGGGTTTTTTTTGTTTTTTTTTAAACAAATGACTGTCTTTGTTTCCATTGTTGCATTAAGTTGAGTTTTTAAAAATGGAATTTACTCTTTGACTGTATGCTCCAATATCATTAGCAGAGGTTAATTATGTCTGTCTAACAGATGTAATTAGGTAATTACATAGGCAAAGTCATACAGATGGCATTTATTTATACTGCACGTAACTGTCAGACAAGGTGAAGCGTGAAAGAAAAGGTTACACTGTTTTAAATTGTAATAGTAGTAATGATTGATTACTGGTGTTGTAGACATCTGGATGTTAAAGCAGCAATATTATTTTTGATAAAATAAATGGCAAAAATGAACAGTGGTAGTTCAATACTGGTAAATGTGCGATATGAGTGGTCACTTGAGAAGTCATGAAAAATGTGAATTATCATTTCCACTAAGTAATGAAATAAGGTAATTTAGAGCTACAGTAGGACCATTTCTCAGATGTCCCTGGTAAATTGATTTAGACTCTGCTGCTCTTTGAAAGAAAAAGTAAACTTTATGAATGACTGTTGAGAAACTGAAGGGAACTGCGCTGCAGTGACACCAGTTGTACCTTTTGTTGTATATTACTTTGCATTGTTGCAAATGACTGTGTACAACACCATTTGTCATTTGTCTGAATGACATTCAGGGTAGGAATTAATAGCGTTAACACAATGGATTGTCTTGTTGTTCAGCCCTTTGCGCTCTGTTGTGTAACTAGGTAGGCTGCACACACAATCCCACCAGTTCTCATAAATTCTCGGCCGAGGGTGAAAGCAAACGTTGACGAGGACCAGGCCTTTATCTGAGAATGATAAATCCCCCTCCACTGCCACACAGAGGATCACTGAGGAACCTTGAGCTGATTTATTGAGCTCAGAAAAACAGGGAGAGTGAGGAAGCTGTCCTCTGGCTGGGTATCGCTGCCATTCTTCATTTGGGTGACGTTTCACTCAACCCTTGAAGAGAGTCCAATGGAATACTGCTCTTTCTGTTTTTATGACAATTTTTATGGCATTTCTGGTTCAAAAGATGGTGTTTAGAGACAAAACAAGAAAAGAAAGAGGTATGTGAGGCATGACCGAGTCAGAGTCATGAGTTGCATTCATACTCATGACATTACAGATTCATGGTATTATTTTATTTATTTATTTTTTTTTTCTTGTGGCCAGTGTCTGAATAAATGTCAAAATATTTCCAGCACAACTCTTCAATAAATCTGTAGTAGGTGCCAGATTTTGGTTTAAATCCCCAACACCAGCTCAGAACAGCCGGGCCCCTGTGCAACTCTGGGCCCTCTGATTTACTGAGGGTTCCCCCACCGATATGGCACCCCGGAAAAAAAGGTGCAGCGCATCAGCATTTAAAACTGAAAAATATATTGGTGAAATAAATTATTTCAGTGGAACCTCTGTTCAATAGACAGAGGTTAGGTTAATTTGCATGATTTTTTTTGTCTAGGTCAGCTTTGCTTCAAAAATTTGTGCTATTGACAAAGAGTCATCTTAACCAGAGATTTTAAAAAGGAGAAGCTAAGCATAGGTTATTAGCTAGATGTTAGATATGAAAGATCATTAACCTCCTTTATCTGAATATGAAGTCCACTCATGCACTAGCATGTTCCTGGTTGACTAGCATGTTAATGGTTAGCTCACCACCTACTGTAGTTCAAAAGCAAGCCCTGTGAGTAGTCAATATTTTATGAAGATGCACAGATGAATTTCATTGTGCTACTTTCTGGTATGACCAGTCCTTAAGAATTAAACATGAAGCTCTTCTTTCAAGAACCACCCCTTTCAACATTTTTAATAAGTATACAGGGAGAAATCCATTGTTGAAGCAGCAGAGAGACCAATTTTAGATCCTACTGTAGTCGTCGTAAACCACGAAGCATTGCAGCCAAGAGTTTTTTTCTCTAATGCTATCGCTTTCTCCGCCTCCACATGCAACCCACAGCAGAGTGAAGCAACTTCACTGTCGTTCTCTGGAGGCTGTCAGACTAAAGCAGGTGAGGCAGGTTGAAGGACATTGGGTACACCACAAGACTTGACTATAACACTTCATCACAAAATCCGTGCCTCCCAGAAGGCACTAAACATCACAGATCTAACAATGTAAGAGTACTTGAGGCCATATATTTCTTTTAAATGTAATAAAGTTTAGCTAAACCCTGCTCTGAATTCATTGAAACCTGGCAGGTGACCCGCACATGTGGCTTGCCACCAACCCAGACTCTTGACGAAATAATGAATTTTCTGTTGTATCAGGGTCTGGCTGAATAGTTCTTCTTGGTTTGTTGGGAGATGTCCATTAAAACAGTTTTTAGTCTGGTTGGACAGGGAGAACATTTGTTTTTACAGATAACTGCACAGTCTCATCACTATTGTAAATTAACGCTTGCAGCTGGAAGGCTTTAACTTCTGCTAATTATTGAAGTCATGACAATGTTGGTTTTTTTTTACGGTTGACAAACCAGTTCCTAACAAACACTTTTCATTGAAGTAACAGTTGTACAGGCAGGATAATCCACTCCAGACCGTATGGCTTGTTGTGGATTATCCCTTAAATATAATCACTAAATTGATACGCTTGCCTCGAAGTTGCTAAGCAACCTGTGTACGCTTAGCAACAATAGCAGGCACGGTAAACAAGTATAAAAGTGTCTGACTTTTGCCTTATAACCTTTCAATTCTGATTTCAAAATATTCACTGAAAGTATGTGAATGCTCTTATTTGAAAGCATAAGAATTAAATCCCCAGATGTGGATTGTTAAAGGCATCAACACTGTTTACTCATTTACTCGTTGGTATTTGTTCTCCAGGTCAATCATTTTGCATTCTTTTAACACAGAGCTTGTCTTGGATTACACCATGCAGCCATGTTTCCCAAACTTCAGCGTGACCCAGAATGGGTCGCGGGCCCATTTTCATTGGGTCGCCAAATGGTGGGTAAAATTCTTGACATTGTTACGTGTGAATGAGCGTTCTTTTTTGATAGACTTGTCTGTTCAGCTCAGATGATGTGTGAGGTTTTCTCTTTCTTTGTCTGTGATCTGTCACTACGTACAAAGAAAACATTTTGCTATATGTAGAAAGTCCAAACATTTTTTTCTAAGCAAAGAAGAATCCTTCAAGATGTGTTGTTTTAATTTGGCACAACATACTTGTGTGAATCTGGATTTCCAACTTTAGCATACCTAAAAAAAATCTTAAATAAATTTTATTTACATGGTTTGTTTTGCTCTTTAAAGATGTTGATGTATTTTTGTAAATTGGGGTCCCAAGGAGACACCAGATTTCTCTTTTGGGGAACCAGTGCCTTACAGTATATTTTTTAGTACTCTGACAAGATCTTTTGGAAGCTGATAATAGTGCTTTCACATCATATTTGATAAACAGTAGCGCTGGAAAAATATCCATGGATACACATTACAAGCATTGATGCCAATGGACAGAAATAGTTTGATCATATAGCTACTTAATTATTAAGTGTAATTTACCCACTGAATAAATTATAGTCTAACGTGGAGCATCAGTTGTATATGCATTGTTGGTATTCATTTACCAAATCAACAAACAATATTTTCTCTTCTTCCCGCAGTAAATGCACATACACAGACTCAGACAGAGACTTCCTTTATAGTTAAATGTCCCTTTATTTGCGGAATGACTTCCTAATACGTCACAATATTAGGTCACATATTTGATATGCTGTTAATTAATTAATTAATTAATTTGGCATATTTCCCCCTGAACATTTTGGCCATTCATATTTCATCTGCCAAACTACATATGACTCTGGCAAAAAGCTGGCATATGCCGGTTAAAGTAAAACCTGCTCAAGTAACATCACTAGAAGAGCCTGAAAAGGCTTTATTCAAACTTTTTCACATGTACTGGTTCTTCCCACCTGTAAACAGACTTTGATGTGTGAAATTGGTGGAGTTTCTCTTGAATGCGATGGCTATAATGGGATTTGGTTTTAACAATATGGCGGAATCTATGACAGTTGAGAAATTATATTGCCTCACAGTAAATAGTCAAGTCTCTCACCCCTAAAACTTCCATATAACCTTTATGCAGTGTTTAGGGTCATATACACTTTGACATCACTGGCCCTTGAGTTCCATCTTTCAGATACATAAATCACCCATCTGCCGCTAACTACATCAGCCTCCAGTCAGGTTGCAGAACTGCTAGTTATCCTGCCAATCACTGTGTGTGGTGCCACAATCACCAATCATATGTCTCAAAGTGGCCTTTGGACAGTAGCAGAATGATGTGTTTACAAGCAGTTTGAAGGCAGTGAACTGGTTTAATGGATGGATACATGGACAGATGGACTTGGTTTCATTTATCATCCAAAGTTAACTGTTGCATGTTCAACTTATCCTTGTAGTAACCATGTCTGTTATAGGTTTTTATTTTTTTATTCATATATTTATTGAGATGTCAAGTCTGCTATTTTTAATGCTCAGCCACTGGTGTGTGTTCGAAATTCCTCTTCTTTTTTCTTCCTGAAACATCTAGGTTATACCCCTGGGTGATCTGTATTGAGGTAGTGATGTGAGCTCTGAAGTTAGGGAACGATATATTGATTTATTTGGCTTACATGGTTTTCACTGCTGTATACTGCTTTATTTCTTCAGAATAAAGTGTTGGAGGTAGGGTGATATGGTGAACTTTTCTGAGCCACATACAATTTTCCTGCTGTCATAAAAGCAACCACGTAGCAGTTATTACACAGCAAATTAAGTGTAGAGTGTGTTTTTTGGCTCAGGGACCTGCTATAAAATCTACTGGGTAATCTAAAATGTAGTTCCTACAGCAGGTGCCAATGGAAAAAAATGAGCATTCTTTGAAAACCATACTTTTTGTAGATGTGTGATTTTTGCCCGACAAGTCCAATTTTACTCAATTTCAGCCACACATCGTTTCTGATGTATTTCGTGGGCAGTTCAGCAGGTGAGGAATGGGGAGAGACAGGCAACACGAGGCAGCTCATGAAGAGTCTCATTTTGTAGCGTTTCAATTGAATTGACCTGCATCACTGGGTCAAGCCAGAGCGTCCAGGCATGCCTCAGGATGACCTTCAGTGCTAAACATATCTGACACCTTAATGGTGGAGGCAGACAGGAATGTTTGTTTAGTCTCTGTAAGGAAGAGAATTGTTTTCAAATTATCTCTGCACCTGTCTGCTGCATTGCTCCAGTCAGCTGATTGCTCTATGTGCCTTCCTCTTAGACAACTGCAGGTGTGACTACTCCGATCTAGCTTAAATGCAATTTGCCAGATGTAGGTCCATTAAGGTGTAGTCAGATCAGAATTGACCCTTTGCTCAGCCGTGCCCACTGTAATTAATACTAGGTGTCTTAAGCTCTCCATTCTTGCATTGGAACATATACAGTTTACAATAATAACAGTAACAGATTTACCTCTCAAAATTCATTTTCATTTCAATTCAATTTTTGACCTTGGCAACAGTGGTGCATTCAGACATGGCTCCCTTAAACTTTGTTACATTTTTGTTTATTACTGACACAAGTATTTATCATTACAGAAATACACTCATCAACGTCAGAAAAGGAAGTGAATGGATTGAGTGCAGCAGACCTTGAGATAATCACTGCTCTCGGCATCTCCCACTCAGACAGAAAATCTCACTGCAAGCTAAGCTAACGCAGGTCAGCATGGCTAATGTCCGGTTGCAGGAAAATAAAATGGATGAAATAAGACTCTGCAACATGAGATCTTTAAACAGAGGAAGACTGAGACTTACTGAGACATTGGTGCACCACAAGATATGTCAGAACACAAGATCAAGACCAAAGAGGTTTATATAAATGATGCTTGGTGCTCAAATGCCGATAAAGCGGATGGACAATCATGTGGAATATTTTAATTGAATTTAATGAATTTATTGTTAAGATGTTGGCCTTATTGTCTGCCCGAAGAATTCACCGTGTATTGTTGCTGCAGTTTACATTCCTCCACATGCAAATTCAAAGTGTATGAGGTCATCAGCAGTCACATGACACAACAACAAGATGGTGTTTTTATTGTAGCTGGTGATTTTTATCAAACTGACCTCAGAACTGTTTTACCTAAATTCCACCAGCATGTCCACATCCTCAACACAGGCACAAATATTTATGGCAGCTACAAAGTCCTTCCCATCCCCATTTTGGAATATGAGACCCTATTTTCCTGCTTATCCATGCCTACTTACACTCAGTTGATAAACTGTACATCCATGACTGCAATACTGCAACCAAGTACCTGATTTTTGCAAAAAGGGGGCGAAGGATACACACCCGTCTAAATTATTGGAGCTGAGGTGGAGCAGGTGATCAGTTTTAGATTCCTGGAAATCCGCATCTACGATGGCCTGTCATTCTTCTCTCAGGTGATCAAAACCACCCAAAGGACATCTATTGTAGTATCTTTTGTCAGCTGTAGATATCTTACTGTATTGATGCTTTATTGATGCTTTTATGTTATTCCTCAAATGTAAGTCACTTGGATAAAAGCATCTGCCAAATAAGTAAATGTAAGTGGTACCCATCTACTGAACATCGATACGAAAGCCAGCCACAGCCTGTTCACCCTGCTGTCATCTGGTAAGAGAAGCAGAAGTATCTTGGAGCAACAACTTGTAGATATGCTATCAAGTCTCATTTTCACTCTCAAAACTCACATTGTTTGTTGCTGAGCAGGTGGTGGGTTTTTTTTAGACCTGAAAACAACCTTTTGAGAACAGTGAGAATGAAACAGTAAAGCTGCAGGGAGGAAAGCTAAAAAATGAGCTAAAACTCGCTATAAAGCTCTCTTAGGCCTAGAAAACCACGTTGGCAAACTTGTTTCGCATAGGCAGCTGCTGAGCTACTATTTGTAAATCACTGTTTGGGAGAAAGGTTTATCAAATAGTCAGTTGGTGAGGAGAAGTGTATTTGTGTTTTGAGGCAAAAGGGATTGCAAGCACGATCTGCATGCAATAACTGCTTTTCAAATTACCCTTTATTCCTGTTGCAGTAACGAAGGATCCCTCCT
>JAPMOB010227807.1:0-14640 GCA_029875015.1 Lepomis gibbosus
TCAAAATAGCCTAAATTAAAGCATTTAAAGTTGGAGATAAAACATAGGCTAATTATTTTTAGAATACAGTAATATATAACAGCTTATAAAAGGAATAAATATCAAGCAGTAAATCAATGAAAATTTCTTTCTATAGGTAAATCTAAAAAAAAAAAAAATGCAACTGGTCGACCAATGAGAATGTTAGTCGACCAAGACGGCATCGACCGATTAGTCGACTAATCGACTAAAGTTGACAGCCCTAGTCTTCAGAAAAAATGAGAATGTCATCAAGATATACATATACAAAGCTGTTCAGAAAATCTCTGAGCACATCGTTTACCAGACTTTGGAACAACGCAGGCGCATCACTCAAACCAAAAGGCATCACCAAGTACTCGTGGGTAAGGGCGTATCAGGGAGCAGCTTAATCTTGCAGTCATAGGGTTTTGTAGAAAAAGGGAAAGTGCTAGGTCTTTACGGAATACCTCCCTAAGATCATGGTATTGTGAGGGGATTGCGCAAAAATCTGGAAGCTCAGAGCTGGTGGATCTAATGGTGCAGCCTGCAGGGGTTAGAGCAGACTGTTAGAAAGTTCAATGACAGAATGAGCTCCAATTAGCAATTCTTCCAGTTGAGCAGTCAATGTGTGGAGCTGGGGACCTGGGTGGCAGAAACTGTAGCTGGGGAGAGGTTGCTGGCAGGCTGGCTCTCTCCATGTGCCGCTCACGCTGCCGATTGTCCAGCTGGATAGCCAGAGAGACAAGAGAGTTAAAGTTAGTGGGTTTGTCCAGTGACACAAGCTCATCATTAATCCTCTCACTCAGTCCCTTACGAAAAGCTGCTGACAACACAGCCTCATTTCACTCCGTATTGGCAGCTAAAGTTCTGAACTCCACTGAAAAATCAACCACCCTGCTGGATGCTTAATAACCGCCTGTCTACATACCCACGATGGCCAGGGTGATCAAAAACTTCCCTAAACTTAGACTCAAACTCAAACAGGGTGAGCGTAGCAAGTGGTAAGGGGCACTGAGAAAAAAACATGTCGCATTGCAGCAGGAATCCTCTACACTTAGCGAACTCACCAAAGAAAGGATCAGGGTCCTGGGCATATGACTCCCTCACAGAGGCAACACCATCTGGAGTTGCAGCTAGGGGCAAAGGGGTGCTGACGTGCTGCGGTAAGCGTATTGACTCATTTCTGTTTCCGGTGTTTGTGTGTTGGTACCGTGTTTTGCTGCTCTGACTAAATACCAGTTAAATGTTAGATTTGTCTTTACAGCTAATTATCCACTAAACACTTGTTCTTACAGTAGTTCTGCTGAAGCACTCATAGTTCTTTACATCTTTTATCGACTCTCGTTAAATCTCATAGTTGTTTACAAGAGTTTGTACTTTAGCTTAGCTGTTAGCGACTTTAGCTTAGCAGCAAGTTGGAAATCAGTGCAACCAATTCTAATTGTTACAGAGTACAGTGTTTTTGTCAACTTTAGTCCTTAAAACGGATAAAGTCATTAATGTAGGGGATTTTAATATTCATGTGGACATTGAGAATGATAGCCTTAGTACTTAGTACTGTGTGTATCTCTCTCTTAGATTTGGTTTATGTGGTATTGAAATTGAACATTTATTAGTGTTCCCACAGTACTAAAATTAGGCAAATTAGTTCATTACAAAGTCACAAAATAACGGAGGACTCGACACTTAATGACACTTAACTCTATTGGCCCTCTAAAAAAGAAGATAATAAAACAAAGATGGTTAGGTCCATGCTATTACACTAAAACTCACAAATTAAAGCAAGGATCACAGAAACTTGAGAGGAATTGCCGTTACACCAAACTGGAAAATTCTGTTTTAATTAGGCAAGATAGTCTTAAAACTTATAGGAAGGCCCTCAGTAATGCCAGAGCAGCATACTACTCATTAATAGAGGAAAATAAGAACAGTCTTTTCAGGACTGTAGCCAGGCTGGCAGAGAGGCACAGCTACAGCTGTAACTTTTAATTGACATTAAAGGTGATTTAAATTGATCAGATCCATCTATGAATCCTCCATGCACGCCAAAATTAGTGATGCAGTTCCACAAGAATCTGTGCTGGGACCAATCCGGTTCACTTTATATATGCTTCCTTTAGGCATTATTATCAGGAAACACTCCATGAACTTTTATTGTTATGCAGATGATACTCAATTATATCAATCGATCAAGCCAGATGAAACTAATCAATTGGCTAAACTCTAAATGTGCCTTCAGGATGACCTGTAATTTTCTAATGTTAAACTAGAGTTACTGTACTTGGGCCTATGCACAACCGTGACACATTATCTACAGATATAGTTAATCTGGATGGCATTGCCCTGGCTTCCATCGCCACTGTGAGGAATCTTGGAGTTATCTTTGATCAGGACATGTCCTTTAACTCTCACATTAAGCAAATTTCAAGGACCACTTTTTTTCACCTACGTAATATTGCAAAAATTAAGAAAATCCTCTTTGAAAAATTCCTTATTATCAGGCTGCTCAAAAATGTCCATTAAGGGTGCTTTCACACCTGGATCGATTGGAGACTTTCCGCAACAAGGGGGCGTTTCCCTTTTGGCCTGGTTCGTTTGGTAATGTGAACACAACAATCTCACTCTGAACCTGAACAAAACAACCAAGCTGAGATCGCCTAGAAGAGGTGGTCTCTGCTTGATTCCATACGAAACCTGGAGCCGTTCGTGCAATGAGAACACTGCCGACCCAGGAACAAATCAGTCGGAACAAATCAATGTGTTACCTGGCAACCGACACAAAAAGATCGCTTTTCAACAGATTCGGCAGTGTAATTTGCTAATTTATGTAGGCCTACTGCTGTCTGAGTTTTTTAACTTTGTGCGGCACTGCTCGACGGAGCATTCACAACCACTCTTTCATTTTATCACACCACACACAAGAACACTGGAGATGTGTTGTTCTGACCAAACATCTATTTCACCTCATTTCATTTCAAGTCCACCCACGATTCATTTTTTTTTTTTTTTTACTGTTGTCATGGAGATGTCCCCCAATGGAATGCGTGACTTGCACGCATGAGGTAGTGACGTAATGGCATAAGGAAAGCCCTGGAAGGTTGTGCGATTTGGATGGCTACTAGAACACAAGTGACGTATTAAATTGATTCGGAACAAAGTATCTGTTCCGGAACAAAACAAATCAATCCATGTGTGAAAGCACCCTAAGACTGTGTTCGAAACGGAAGGAAGTTGCCTCACTGCCTCGATACCGTAACCGAAAGCTGCCTCACAAGGCATCACTTTCAAGTGAAGGCAGCTCTGTTTACATTAGTTTCGAACAGCCTTCTCAGGCAGCACTTACAGCAATGTGTGACGTCAGTATGCTGTCTTGAGTCTCTTCTCTATGTCAGAAGAGACGCTAGCCTTAGCATAAGCTAACTAGCTATTGAAAAGCCAAATTGCTAACAGACGCCTCAGAAATCATACTGAACAAACTTGGTTGGTTACAGCCTGCAGCCGCAGTTTCGAACACAGCCTAAGACTCTTCAGCTGATCCAGAATGCTGCAGCACGTGTTCTGACAGGAACCAGGAAAAGAGATCATATTTTGTTTGTTTTGTTTTTGCTTCTGTGCATTGGCTTCCTGTAAAATCCAGAATAGAATTTAAAATCCGTCTTACATACAAAGCTCTTAATGGTCAGGCACCTTCTTATCTTAAAGAGCTCATAGTACCTTACTACCAACCAGAACACTGTGCTCCCAGAATGCAGGGTTACTTGTGGTTCCTAGAGTCGTCAAAAGTAGAATGGAAGCCAGAGCATTCAGCCATCAAGCGCCTCTCTTGTGGAACCAGGTTCCAGTTTGGGTTCAGGAGGCAGACACCAGCTCAACATTAACAAACTTGATTCCAAAAAAGTTGGGACACTGTACAAATTGTGAGTAAAAAAGGAATGGAAGGCTAATTTAAAATGGACTGTGGCAAAGTGGAAAACTGGTCTGTGGTCAGACGAATCAAAAAATGTTTTTTCTGCCCTGCAAACAACCTCTGTTCAGGGGATTACCTTTGTTGTTTTTGGACACTGCTGTAAGTTTTGTTCACTTTGTTTAATAAAAGAGACGGTATCTGTTCTGCCTCCTTGTCCGGCATTTGTCCAACATTACTCATTTCAGCAAACTTTTCTCATAACATGATACGCTGAAGGTCTAGGTCCATGATTTCCTAGAGATTATAACCTAGAAATTAATGTAGCGGCAATGCTCTGCCTTACGTAGATGACTACTGTAACTGAAATTACTTTTCCCTCTGTTTCGTGTTTTTTCTTCATTTATTTAACAAATCTTGATTTTATTCATCAGCAAATGTCTCGCAATGTGTGAAAATCCCCAACAAGAAACAACTTAACAAGAGAAATGGAAAGGGAGAGACTCTTCTGCACAAAGCATGCAAGAGAGAAGATCTGGCACAAGTCCAAGTGCTCATTCAAGCTGGTGTCAATGTCAACATGGAGGATTATGCAGGTTTGTCACAGCTTTGATCCATATTTAATTGCACTTGATCACTTATAGTTGATTCTAAAATATTATTCCTCTATCTGTTCCTCAAGAAAGTACTGAAGTGCATTGCATTCACCAAAGAAAAAAAAAGACATGTTATTATGAAAAAAGATATATTACGAGATCAGGATCTCATAATTATGAGAAAATATCTCAAAATTATGAGAAAAGAAGTTGCAACTTCGAGATATGAGGTCAGGATCTTGTAATTATGAGAAAAGTTAAGGAAGCCTAGTTAGGCTAGTTAGTTATTGTTGACGTAGACTACAGGAATAGTGGACAATCATTGCTTTATTGGATTGAATCTCCTTTTATTTCCTTCTCTGTATGAGACACAGTGAAATATTGATGTTACTTAACGTGGATGGCATTAATATTAATATTAAAATAATATTGTGGTAATATCGTGTCACAGCAGATTTCAAAATAACTGAGCTTCGGGTGAACATCATGTAATATTGAGGGTGTGGCAGAAAGGAAAGATGAAATTAAATAATGAAATAACTAATGATTAAGAAATAAATGATTAAGACTACACAGGTTTTTTTTAAAAATCTGATATTTTCACTGAATTCAGATTGATGATAACAGAAATGCAACTGTTTCCACTGACTTATTTCACTTCACAGTGATAGCACACTACCTCAGAGTGGACCTCAGTCAATACCAGAGCTATCAGATGTAGGAAAGAAAAGATTTACCCCTAATCTTTTCTTTTTATTGGCTAGTCTGAGACATGGCTTTTTCTTTTTTGTGATTTTTTTTGAAGTTTTTCACATGGAATAGCCATCATTGATCAGAACCAGAATAGACTGACGAGTTTCAAAAGAAAGTTCTTTGTTTTGGCTATTTTAATCCTGTAATGGAGCTCACAATTGCTAAAGCTCCTGATACTCAATTAGTCTGAAGTCCAGTTCTATTGCTTCTTTAATCAGCACAGCAGTTTTTAAGCTGTGCTACCGTGATTGCAAAATGGTTTTCCAATGATCAATTAGCCTTTAAAAATGATAAACTTTTCAATTTGAAAACAGGGCTGATGGTTCCTGAAAATGGACCTCTGTATGCCTATTCCATTACAAATCAGCCGTTTGCAGAAACTACAGTCATTTACACCATTAACAACTTCTACACTCTATTTCTGATTAATTTGATGTTTTAATGGACACAAAATGAGCTTTTATTTCGAGAGTGACTTATGTATATATTGTTTAGTAGTGTACGTAGAGTAGTGTGCGTATATTGTTTGTGTCTGCATTTGGAAAATCAACATGAGACTGCTCGAGTCATCGCTATCTCTTTGAATTATGGCATCATAATTACGATATAATGTGTCTAAAAAAAATCTTTGGTGAATGCAATGCGCTTCCGTAAGAAACAATTGTTAAATATCAAACATTAACCCCACTCTTATCAGTAAATGTTGGCTTGAATTGTCAGGGTGGACAGCTCTCCATGAGGCTTCTGCTGTGGGTAATGAAGCTGTGGTTGAGGAGCTGTTGAAGGCTGGAGCTAATGTTAATGCTAGAAGCTGTGATGGTGTCACACCCCTACACGATGCCGTTTCTTCTGGTCACTATCAGGTGATAGAGAAACTCTGAATGACAATGTAATACCTTCCACATACTAGCAGTGTTAACAAACTAGCCTCTGTTTTACTGTGGTAACTCAATGTTATCAGTGTTTTTTTTAATTGTTTTTTCTGAAAACTGAAATTTGTGCTTATCATTTAAAGACATGTTTGAATATTTACTTGCTAAAAGAATTTAAAGCCTCATCTTTCTTTCTTTCTTGTTCTCGACTTAAAGTAAGATGTGCTATAGTTCAGCCATATCTGGACTAGTCAGACTTATATTACCACTGCTGTCCAGACTAGTGCAATGAACATCCCAACACACTGTTGAGCATCATTGTGTTTACCAATGCCAACATTGTGATAATTATTTTGCTCAAAACTGCTCCAATCATTTTTCATGAAAGGTTATTAGCTGTTCATGATCTTTTCTTCATGAAAGTATAATTCCTGATTCAGTTACAACAAAGGTTTACTGACATCCAGTGAACCTATTAAAGGACTCAGACAGGTGGAAATTCGTTACCTAACATGTTATATTGGATAAGGCTGGTATGAGTTGCTATTTTTGCAGAGACACTCTCTACTTTTACTGTAAGTGTATATTAATTACGATGGATGTGGTTAGGCCTATTTTAGGGGGGCTGAAGCTACCCTGACACGGTCCTAAGTCCCCCCAAATAATAATAAGAAAAATACTTTTTATATTTAGAAATTTTTAATTGATTTTTTTTTTTTACAATGCAGACATGTACTCAACAAAGAGAAGCAATAATATTGATAAATACTATTGAATAATACAAATATAATTTGTATTTACTGGCTTAAAATAATCGTTCTGGTGGTTTCTTCTGCTTCACAATCTACATTATCTCACTAAAGTGAGTACACCCCTTAGATTTTTAGAAATATTTTATTATACCTTTTCATGTTACAAAACGGAAGAAATGACACTTTGCTACAATGTAAAGTAATGACTGTACAGCTTGTATAACAGTTTAAATTTGCTGTCCCCTCAAAATAACAAGGCACACAGCCATTTATGTCTAAACCACTGGCAAAAAAAGCCAGTACACCCCTAAGTGATAATGTCCAAATTAGGCCCAATTATGCACTTTCCCTCCACTGTGTCATGTGACTCATTAGTGTTACAAGGTCTCAGGTGTGATTGTGGACCAGGTGTGTTAAATTTGGTGTTATGGCTCTCACACCTCATACTGGTCACTGGAAGTTCAATGTAGCACCTAATGGCAAAGAACTCTTAAAGAATGTCTCCAGACCTGAACCCTATTGAGCAACTGTGGGGTATCCTGAAACAGAAGGGGGAGGACTGCAAGGTCTCTAACATCCACCAGCTCTGTGATGGTGTCATGGAGGAGTGGAAGAGGACTCCGGTGGCAACCTGTGGCACTTCATATGTCTGTCACTTTTTATCTGTTAACACCATTGCTTCTTCACTAGGGGTGTAATTCAATTCAATTCAATTTTATTTATATAGCGCCAAATCACAACAACAGTTACCTCACAGCGCTTTTCATAAAGAGCAGGTCTAGACCGTACTCTGAAGTTATTTACAGAAGCCCAACAAATTCCACCAAGAGCAGCACTAGGCACAGGCAAGGAAAAACTTCCTTTTTAGAGGCAGAAACCTTGAGCAGAACAATATACGCCGCCGCCACAGTTACACTGTCTTAATGTCTCTGTTTCAGAACCACTACAGCCCTATTCTTCACTGGTTGTTGACATGAATGTAGTAACAAAAGATGTGAGTGCAAAGATTTTGCAAGCACAAGTTGCGCATACCCTGGGGGCTAAGGGCTTTCAGTCCTAGTGACGTCCCTGTTAAACATAATGACTGCAGTGTATGGTATAAATCAGGCACAGTAGCATTTTTAGCATCAGTTGGAATGACTAAATGCAGTTCAGTTTAGTAAAGTTTAAAATCCTTAAGCTATGGAGCATCTGCACCCTTACAAGATGTTGTGAAATGCATTTGTGTTGTGTAGGTGGTGGCGCTTCTCCTCCAGTATGGGTCAAATGCCAGTGACAGGACTGTTGGTGGCCTCAGTGCACTAGACATGGCAGAGGAGGTGAATATCAAAGAGCTGCTCGTAACTTTCCAGGTGTCTTCTGTTTTGGATGAGCAGCCTTGTGAGGCACCTGCACAGTACACACGACAAGGTGAGCTACCCTCCACATTCATACTAGACTTCAATCTAAAATCAGTCTGTTAACATTGAATATCAAACACTCACATTCTGTCATCTTGAAAGGAGGCTCTGACACATTTGTAGTTTGCTTGTACTTGAACACTGAACTTCCCTGGTGAATGGATAATGCTATACAAAAAACAATTGCCTTGCTTGTTGGTTTACCTGGTTTCACAACAGAATCCGTGTATGGTTCGTTCCCTTTCATTATTTCATTTCAAAACCAAATCGGAAAAACCAAAAAAACAAGTTGTTTTTTATGTTTAAAAACCAAAATGGAAAAACACTTAACAAAACAGACAAATCTTTTGTTTTTCTGTTTTAAACCCATAACCAAAAACAAAGGAGGGGAGGCATGTTTGTCTTTTTGTTATTATAATTATCATTATTATCATATGTAGTCATTTTGCTACAATTACACATCACACAACAGCTGCGGCTGTGTTTGCACCTGACCTTTCAGTAAGAGGAAAGAATTTAGAAAGTTGCATGGCACTGCAGAGAGCCCCCAGCTGCAGTAGTGCATAGATCATGCATAATATTCATCCAGCCAGAGGGAACAATCACGAACTGTGACCGGCCTGTTGCGGACGGTCAGTGATCATTTCCTGTTTTCAAATTTTTTTTAATTTTACCTTTATTTTACCAGGAAAGAAATCCATTGAGATTTTTAATCTCTTTGACAAGGATGTCCTGGCCAAGATGTGAACTTCCTCCATCTGGCACGATGAAGTCTGACGCTTCTGATTTTACGCAAGATCCATGATGATGGAGAAATTAATAACGCACTCTGTGAATGCTGCACCACCGCTCCCCCTCGGTTAACTCTAGTATGGGTTGTATTGCCAGTGGAACCTGCACACTGGACGGTCAGTGTTTGTTCCCTCTGGCTGGGTTAAGTCTGACGCTCCTGATTTTATGCATAATCCATGTAGTACTGCAGCTGGAGGATGTCGGCAGCGCCGCACAACTTACTAAATTCTTCCATCTCACAAAGAATATAAAGCTCAGGTCAAAACAGTGTAGCCTAAAGAGGCTAAACAAAAACCTGCATGCTTGAAGGAACAGTGAGTGGAGTGTTGTATGGTGAAATTAACAGGAATAACGAGGATCGTGGAGCATAAGGAACAGGGTTTCCCTCCTCTAGCCCGAAGTGCAGAACATGAGATGTGCTTCTATCCTGGAGAACACCAGGCCCAGGTGTCTCCAATAACTTAACCACACCTACTAGCATCTACAACATAGAACACAAAGAGACAGACATCCCAGCAGCTGGAGGAGATGGGGATGTCACAGGTTTAAAACAGAAAAACAAAAACCAATGTCTGTTTGTTTGTTTTCCGTTTCTCTGTTTTGGTTTTAAAACCGAATTCGGTTTTGAAACGAAATAATGAAAGAATGAACCATACACGGATTCAACAATCTGCCGCTGTCCGTGCTTTATGGGCTGGTAGTTGGCCCATTTTTTAAAACAGTTCTATAAATAAATAATTTACATTACACCAGCCCCAGCCCGGTATGCCAGATTACCAATCCTGATTGCTGATGAGGTCTGAATGCAGGATTCTTTCAGGTGGCTCATGCTCAGAGGCTCACTGCCACATGCAGGTGTTCTGCCAGAGCAGCTTCATTCCCAGCTGCAGTGACACAGCAAAAGTACAATCCAGAGAATCAGGTGACAGAGATGGAACCAGAGAGCCCGGTGACATTCAGCTGAGAAAGAAAGACACCACCACTGATAATGTGAGAGCTCTTTTACACTATACCATTAGTCTTAAGTGTCAGCTAGATTAAACATACATAGAAAGATTTCTGGTAAAGGTTCAATCATCTGATGTTTTCCTTCTCTTTATGAAACATGCAGCATGACTTTTTTGAACCCTTTAGTGGTTTTACAGCTTTGATGTGATACTTTTTCACTAATTATATTTTCATAGCTGTGTCATTCAGAGGCCATAACAGTGATTTTGGAGGAGGTGCAGAGGAAACAAACGGATATATCAACTTGGTCTCTGGCAGATCCGGAGGATACAGGTAAAGCAGCTCCAAACAGTCTGGTCTGTCAAGTCAATTATATGTAACAAACACCCCAATATCACACACGTGCCTTAGAGGGCTCTACAATCTGTACAGCCTCAGTCCTTAGACCCTTGATTTAAAAAAAGGAAAACTTGAAAAGAATTAAACACCATAATTATCCAAAACTAATAATCTACAAATGCAAATGAGACAGATGCTGAATTGTATCATTTACTGTAGTTGTGCTGCTTTTCAGGCAGATATCATGCTGCTCTAACACAGATCCAGAATGGGTTGATTGAGGTTCTCACCAAACAGCATTTGGAGAAGGACAATCTTGCCCACAAATACCGGTCAGTTCAGGAACTCCTCTCATTCTTGACTTAGGTGAAGCTTTTTGAGCCAGCAGCAAAATACAGTATACTGTTTTAAACAATGCTCAACTTTTCAGAACATAGCAACATACACAAGTTGAACTCCTTATACTCTACAGTATATGCATGCAGTAAGTCAACTAAAGTTGTGACATATTTGCAAAACTGTCTTTTAAACAAGTGCACAGTCATAATGCTGCCTGGCACTAAGCTGCCTTTACAACTACAGTTATGGTTTTATTATCATATTTGCTAGACTGAGCAAAGGGGCTGGTGCTTGTGAGACCAAACGTTATCTTAAACATAACATTTGATTTACATTTCATTCATTTAATATAATGTTGGCCTGAACAAATGCTCCAGGTTGATAAAAATGTATGAATGAATTCCAGTATAGAGCATGTTTTACATGATCGATTCAGTTTAAGTAAAAAAAGAAATCAGTCTCAAAAACTGAACCCTAGAACAAAGCAAGTTCTCACAAACACACAGTGTTGAAAACCACCGTCTCTCTAAAAAAGGCAGGAGTCATTTGTGTGTAGTCATTAGTGTAAAGTAGCTCTCACACTTTAGTTGTCTTCAGTCTTTATTAGTGTGAGAGCTGAATCAAGACTGAAGAAGGGGGTCTTTAATGTCTGAGGTAATCTGAGAGTTTCGTTACCATGGTTACCCTGCACTCTTGGTCTTGGGAGTGTTTAGAGGTTGTTTAGTTTATGGCTGCTGAGGTCCTCACAGCCTGGTTCAGCTTGAGGTTATTAGATTTATGGCCGAAACTGCCCAAACAGCACTTGGGAGTGGAGCAAACCTTTCACCCCCTCCTTTGGGGTACTTGAGCTGTCTGTGGGCTGATATCTCAACCCTCCCTCTTTCTCTCAGGGAGAGACAAAGAGAGATTTTGGATTAATCCTTTTTGACATAAAATAATCAAACCCACACTGGCTGGTTCACTACACTACTTCCAACTACAAAATGTACATCCTGTTCAGGAGATTTATGCTATTACCTGTGTTGCTAATATCTGTAATGGTTGATTTTATATTAATATTTTTGTGAAAAAATGAATGGGTTTCAATGGGAGCAGAGGCTCAACTTTCTTCCAACCTACTCAAATGTCGCTAATGTGCAGCTACAGAGCTGTAAGTTGCAGAAAAAATGTTGATCTTTCAAAATTGTATTTGGTGAACGGTTTTACAGCTTTTAGCAGGCTTTACCAGTGTGTCATGTGATCACTTAGAGTGTAGACAGAAGGATTTGGCAGACCAGAATTTTTTTTGTAAACTGCTGCCAGTCGTGTATATTTATCTCCAGAAGCACAAAAAATGCACCAAAATGTAGTCCAATGCCTTTTCTCCCTGAAAATTGCCAACTGTTGCTCAGTGGAGGTTTAATTTTTTTTATCTCTGATCCTTAGTTGATAGGAAACTCTGTTGTCTCTCATTCACTCTCTGTTGTAACTGCAGCTTGAGTTTTCCCCGTGTAACCAATTCTTTAACTTGCTAAATCAAGTTACATCAACTTGCTATATCACTTGCAAGTTTTTGCTGTACAGTCTTTTACCATTGATTATTACACGTTCAAATGGTACAAATGGTGAGTTTTTGTTGACCGGGGTTGCCCGTGGCGTGGCATGGAATATCAATGATTTGCCACGAAACAGGAAGTTTTAACTTAAGATTACATACTCACATCTGTACCAAATTTGACTGATGTGATAACAGTCCCACTTTGAACATATCCATTATGTCATCTTCCACTCGAAGTCATAGCGCCGTGCTTCTTGCTGTGATATGTTGACAATATCAACTTCAAACTGTCCCAGTGAAGCCTTAACACAGGGGTGATGCTAGGCTGTGAAGCTTTCAGTAAACAGTGTGCCCGTAGCAGCAAAAGTCCACACTTTGCCAAGACTCAGGAAGTTGTTGTATCTTCTCTGTACATGCTCAAATCTGTGCCAAATTTGACATGTTTCATAAAGGTCCTACCCTGAACACATTTACAAGCTCATATTTACTCATGGTCACAGCGCAGCCTACTGGCTGACTACTTCTATGCCATTGTGAACCACATTTTGTAGGGTAGCCATCTCTACTTCAAAACTATGTCAGAAAAGTGATATTATGTTGTAAAGCTTCTGAGTTCTGTATGCTTGGCGTGGCAACAAATTACCATGCTTCGCCGTGAAACAAGAAGTTGTTGTGACTTTGCTGCACATGCTCAAATCAGTGACAAACGTCAAGATATTGATAATGATCTTGTCCCCAACACATCTACATGCCACAATTCAGTTATAGTCATAGTGCAACCAACTGGCAACAGGACGTAAGCTCTGTGTAATAGTCGTGATTTAAATAGCATCTTCTCAATGTGTTCCACACTTGACGAACTGGGACAAAACATATCGTTACTAGGTGCTCCTTTACGCCACAGGAAGTGACTTTTAAGTATTATGTGCAGCATCCAAAGTGTGTCACAGTCTTGCTGATGCAATACTTTGTGTGTGTTTTAACTGAATTAGTCTGTGGCATAAGATTCTTTTATCTGTAGGTAGTGCTCTAGGATTTGCAGTAGCAGTCACAGCTAACAACTGACAGATCTCACAAATATTTACTTTAGTAAATACCCATTCTAGTTAGTTATAAGACAGAGGAGGGCAGATTGCTGGCAGATTGCTGTAATATGATCAAAGAAGTTGAAAAGAAATTACAATCAGATTCTTTAATAACTTACTTGCATGGCACTCAACAGCTCTCTTGCAGATATCTATAACTGAGTTATGCGTAAGGCTCAGACTGTCATACCCAGCTCTCACCACCCTCTTTTGGAAGAATTTGTTCTTTTCCCCACTGGGCGAAGACACAGGTTCCCCAGAATAAAAACAAACAGATGCAAAATTTCCTTTGCACCCACGGCAGTTAATGTCCTACATTTGCACTGAGCTTGGGCTGTAGTATCCTACAGTGTTGAGGCTACCGTTTCAACTGTTTGAGTACTTTCAGACAAACAAATAGAAGTTGTACACTGTAACAGCTGTTCTTGTTTTGTTATCAAATTTCCCCTGGCTGAGATCTGTGCACATGGTGACAGTTTGACCAGCTGTATGCACACATTCAGTTTTTAAAGGGAGTGGATGATTACTGTGGATGTTTCATCCAATCCATTTTTATTTATACAGCATATATTAAAAACCATGTTTACAGGTAATTTTACAAACGCGGCACGAGGAATAAAACATAAAATACACAGGTGCATTCACACTCATTTTGGCTTCTAGTGTTTTAGATTAGATTAGCACAGTGATGGTGGAGGACAGGGCGATGCCATCCAGAGTAACTTTATCTTTAGATATTGCATAACGGAGGTGCTCGGGCACCGGTACAATGACTTCAGTTTTATCTGAGTTTAACATTAGAAAATTACAGGTCATCCAGGTTTTAACATCCTGAAGGCACATTTGGCATCGTACAAACTGAGATTGATCTGATAAATGGGACTTAAAAGGGTGGTATTATGCTCATTTTCAGGTTCAAAATCTTAATTCGGGGTTGTACCAGAACAGATTTACATGGTTTAATTTTCAAAAAACACCATATTTTCCTCATACTGCACATTGCTGCAGCTCCTCTTTTCAGCCTGTCTGTTGTACGCTCTGCTCTTGAGCTACAGAGTGATGCATCTTACCTTTACCATATCTTTGTTGGGAGTTGCACATGCGCCATTCCTAGGTAAGGACTACTAGCCAATCAGAAGCACAGAAGGGCAGGCCGTTAGAAACAAGGTAGTGTGATCCAAATCAAAGCCTTCAGACTGCGACCGTAAGCTAGCAGATGGTCTAAGTTATTACCAGCCCACAACATTGTTCCACATCTTACCATCAGGACTAAACATTGAACTGTTGCCGGTGTTCTGACGATCTATGCTGCCTTGCCGAAAA
>JAPMOB010227808.1:0-23689 GCA_029875015.1 Lepomis gibbosus
CACACACACACACACACAAAGGCCTCATCATACAAGAGAAATACAGGGTTAAGGAGACAGTGAAATGTAGAAACAAAAATCACACATATTGAAAGAGAGATATAAAATCACTCGGTGAAACTGTAAACGTAATGCCAACCAAACCATAAGAAATATACAGCTAAATTGAAACAGCTATGTTGCACGACGATACCGTCAACAAAACATCGGCCACAATTAGTTTTTCAGTGCGTGTTTTCTATAAACTATCAAACAAATACAGTTTAACAGCACAAAGTGCGGAATCAAAACTGACACGACATTGACACTGATTAGCATATTAGAATGAGAAAGATTACATCATATAAATTACATTTCCAATAAATATCTACAGATGATGATGATGATGTTGGTATATATGGATGCACTACATAGAATACTGTAAATACTAGATGAACACTGTTGGAGTCCTGCATATCCCTATGTTGACTTCTCCTACTGTAACACAAGCTGGCATTATACTCCACCACAAGAAAACAACTCATGACCGTAATGATCTGACCCTAACAGGCTGAAAATCAGTTTTTCGCTGACAATTTCTGGTTGAAAATGTTTAAACCTATTTAAACACCCAGAATCCTTGTTTTGTTGCACCTGTAACCAAACTCAACAGAGATGTCAGGTAAATGTCTATGTCACTGCAACAAGGCTGGTTTTCAGCTGGTGTTAAGTTGCTCTATAAAGCTAAATCTTGACATTTTGGAATTTAGTGAGTTACTTTTGCATAAACTAGAAAACAAGTAACAGTTAAACATTATTAATATCTAACTAACGTCAGAATTGGGAGGGCTGAGTTCAACAATTTGTGTAACTTTTACTTGATTTAATTCAGAGCCTGAAATGGACGGGTCACACCAGCATTTACAACTGCGTAGTCAAATGTATTCATTTCATAGAAATCTCCGTGATGAGTGGATTTGATTAAGTAAATCAGGGGGAATTTTCACATCAAGTTCAACTTTGTTGAACTTTGTGAAGCAAATTTGCAGCAACAAGCTGTTTTGACAGTGCTGACCATGGATGTTTTATCAAAACTGACCTGAACTGAGGGGGAGTGCCAACACTGAGAACGCTATTATAGCATATTAGCTGTGGTACATCACAGCTAATAGCTGCTCCACAAAATGGGGATGGTGTGCAGATAGTCATGAGACAGGACTGGATGGTAAACTCTATCTTTTGAATAAACTGTGAAATTGTTCTTTTAACGAGACAACTTCTGGTGTGATCCGGCCTTCAGTCTACATTATGATAGATCTGTTCCACAACTGACCTTGTTTTTTTTGCTTGATGAATAGGTTTCTTTACCCCCAAAAACAAATTAGTTACATTAAGACTAATTTAAAGTGTATGTAGAAGCTATAAATTAGGACTACATAGAGCATTATATTAATGGCTGGAGGAGTTTGACAATAAAGCTCCCCATTTGGAATCTGTATTTTTGTGTATTTATCCCGGACTAAAGCTTTTACTGATAGTGACAATTTTAACATGTTGTTTATTAATTCATAACCTGCTAGTGAGTTAAATTATCAGGTCAACAAAATTGTCGTGCCACAAAAAAAAAAACAACTTACTATTTTACTAAAAATTGTCCATTTTCTCTCTTTTGTTTCCTTTTTTCATACAAATGTAAGATATCATCCTTAGTACACATAATCAATTCACAAAATGTCACAACCATAGGAATATACAATGGTGAGCAATAGCAAAGTCAAATGCAAAACTAAACCTATCTATTAAAGTATTACTTTCAAGCTTTAGTAATGTCATCCTGTACAAAGATGTGCAGTGGTCTTCTGATGACGGTCGATGGAGCATGCTGCAACCAACTGAGAAGCCAAGTTTCCCCCAATCGCCTATCTGAGACCAACACCGCTGTCAACTTAGACAATTCTGTTCTGCCTGCTTGTTGTAGGCTCTACTGATCCGAGATATGTGCTAATGAGCAACTTCTACATCAAGCAGCAGTGTGTGGTATGAAAAGCTTTGATGCAACAGCAGTGAGTAAAGGAATGGTGCTTTACAATAAGATACATTAAGATATTACATTAAGATCACAGGCAGAGAGACGGAGGGAGGTAAATTCAGACATGTGATAGTGTTTTGGAAATTTACTCTTGTCATGTGTCAAGGCTCTTTGTCTCTTCTTCTCTTCATCCCCCTAAAGACAGACAAAAACACAAAGACAGAAGAGGTCACTGTGTTTGAATTAAATCTGTAGTTGTTGTTTTTTTGTTTTTGATGTAATGGCAACTTACAGGCAGCGGAACCAGCTTAAAACACAACATTGATATATTATTACCTTAGAATGCTCCACTACGTTCACCAGCTAGTTGCTAACTATGTCTATCTGCAGGTTGGTGCTGGACAGGCGCTAAAACACTGAGCTGATGCAGAGTTGGTGATAAATCTCTCTCTGGATTCGTCACTACGAGAAACACCTTTCACATTGCTAATATAAAAATACTGATTATTGCAGCTTTAAGATAAGATAAGATAGACTTTATTGATCCCACACTGGGGAAATTCACTTGTTACCACAGCTCCAGATACAACACAACTTAACAGATAAGAAAGTACACATTACACAAAAAATAGAATGGAAATATACAATATATAGTAGGATTAGAAAAAAATAAAAAATATATATATATGTGATTGCACAGTGATTATACAGGTAGGTAGAAGAAAAAAATTTAAAGTGACGAGGACAGTGATGAGTGTTGGTGTTAAAGAGTGCCACATTATGTCACTGATGTATTATAGAGTCTGACAGCTGCTGGAATGAAGGCCTGTGGTAGCACTCCTTGCACTGCGGGTGCAGCAGTCTGTTGCTGAAGGTTTGTGTGTGTGGCTGCTTATGTCTGTGTGCATCTCTGAATGTCTCTCACCTGCCACGTCACATCAGCTAGACCATCTCGTACTGATTGGCTGTGATGATCCTGGACAGACAGCAGGCCAGCAACATGCCGATGAGCTGAAAGACAGACAGAAAAGGGCTTTGTTTTTTATGTTTGCGGTTAAAAAATAACTGGATTACTGTTTTCTCAAAATCAAGACAATCAAATCATTCCCTGTGGAACCTGCTCATTCGTGTTGTAAGAGTGGTAGTGCTACTCGTATCTCGTTCCTCCCTCTAGCATTGTTACATGTGTTTTTTAGAAGACTGAGGAGGAGAATAGCCTTTGCATTTTGTCAAAATTGACAAATGTAAAGTTGAATTTGAACAGTAAATAAAAACAGGTTCTTATGCAATGGGCCTTATTGCATGAGACAAATAACATTAGTACTAGAAGTAAAAACATAGGTGTTACTAATAACATTAACAATGGCACCGTTCTGTTCAAATGTATGACAGTAAGCCAGCATGCACAAGGCCAGGACCCCAAAACTGAAGCAGCTTAATAGAATTCAGCCATCATTAATTTCATTTTCTACACCTGAGTTTCTCCTCCATGTCAAAATATGTTCGGAAGAAAAGGCCTATTAAACAAAATCTTTTTTTTTTTTTTTTTTTAAAGCAATCTANGGAGGACAGAGTGTAAACGAGAACTTAACCTGTGTTTGTAGATCTCCTTAGCAATTGCCTTGCTTGTTTTTAGTAATTATGCCTTTGTTTTTTTTAGTTTTTTTAACTTACTTTTTAAAATTTATTTCACATGAAATGACAAACATACATATATACAGCATATACATTAGGAACGCACATTAGGAGATGCTCTGACAGTTTCACTTCTAACCTATGATCATGCCCTCGCCTTCTATCCCCAAACATTTCTTCCTCCGTCTTAAAAGGAGAGAACCTGAGTAACCTGTAGCAATAAGTACATACCTTCACTGTCAAGTGTAATGCAGTAAGTATAAATTACAATTAAGTTGAGGGGAAAAAATAAAATAAACTAAATAAACCAATAAAAGAGGTAACTAGAGTTCTGACATTGTCTGTATTACTGGTAACCATCTTTGATCAAACCTGTCTGACTTGAGCTGCAACCTCGCTGTGATTTTCTCTATGATGAACACACTTTTTACCCTTTCTCTCTATTCCGTTATACTGGGAGGCTGTGATTGTTTTCTTTGCTATTAAAAGCAGAATTCTCAGTAAGGAAGTCAAGTTCCTATCTATAACATAATGCTGGATCTAAATTAAAGTCAATACCCAAAACATTTTCTATTTCCTTTTGACTATTCTTCCAATAATCTAAAATCTTAGGGCAATCCCAAAATATATGTGTGAAGTCCCCTACCAATCCGCAACCCCTCCAACATCTCTCCGAAGTATTACTGTAATTGCCTTTGTTTTTTAACGTAACATAAAACGTACGTTTGTTTTAACGTAAAAATCGGCACGTGCCACCAATTATCCACGCGTCACCTGCGACACATGGACTTTTTTTCAATTCTTACCTGTGAGAAGGCAATCCCAAACGTCACTCCTGCAATAATGGCCATGTTGGTTTCCATGAAGGAAGTGACCAGCTCATAGCAGCCCTGAAACACAGGGGGCAGGTTAGTGCGCAGAGGGTACGGGGACATGTTATATGCACAAATTAGGGGCAAGATGGATATCTGGGAGAGTATGTGAGGCAGTTGTTAGTGTGTGGAAGAAGGAGATGGTTTGAAAAGGCGTATGAGGACCTGCCAGATGTACACAATATACCTTCTTTGTGAACATTCATAAATTAAATAAAGTGCCAAACCTAGAAACATGCAGGCAAGAAGAAGGAATCTGAAACATACTGACCTGGTGATAGACTTTGTTCGGGGCTACAGTTGCATTGCGGAGATCTTCTAGGTTGCAGTCGGAGGAGTTCAAGCAACAGCTGGTAGGAATGCCGTTGGATGGGTAATACACACTGCCAAACCAACTGGTGTAGTTATACACTCCACAGCAACGCAGCTAGAGATGCACAGAGAAAGACAGAGCAATGAGAGCAGATGAGGATTAAAAGATAAGGCTGGCACTATTTTATGTTTTTCTTATTGTCAGCAAATCCCATGTAAAGAAAATAAACAATCTGTCAGTCTGTTTCTGAAAAATTTCCCTACTTTGCCAGTTGCACTCAGCCCCTACTGATTTTTACTGGCGACATACATCTTTAAACATATAGTTTAATTTATATATTCATTTCCTAAAACAGCTGGACACTGTATGGCACAGAGAAATAAGATATATCACGGCATATCTTTGGCTGCAAAGACAACACAGGGCAACACTTGATAGTAGTAGCTGTAGTATAAATTAATTCTTCTTTTTGGTCTTTTCATGGGATTTGTCGAATTAAGAAATAGAACTAATAGTGTTATCTTATAGTGCAAACCTTTAGCATTCAGGGTTGTATTTTGGTTTACTGCTTTTGCATTTGTTAGCCATTTTACCTTGATGACTTTGTGTCTGGGGGGCTTACCCTGTGCTGCAAGTTATCAACAGCACGGCTTGCCTCATCCTCAGCATTGTAGTTCAGGACTGCATCAGTGTATGTCCTGTGAAAGGTTCCCTTTATCTGCAGCATGCAAACATACACACATAATCACACATGTTAACAGCATTAAGAGTGCTTTACACAGCTTTATTGTTAGACCTAAAAAGGGGTTCCATTGCGTACTGCATGCTGACCTCGTGGCGAAACACAAATCCAGAGATCCCAGCCACTAACTCAGCGAGGAAGACGAGCGACAGGAACATGGCATACTGCAGAGAGAGAGGAAGGAAGAGGGAGATTTGCATAGTTTGCATGAAAACCCCTCTGCCTGCACACTCACACGCTCACACACATACTCAAACACACACTCAAACACACTCACTTGACCACCATTAACCGAACAAAGTGCCCTGCAGCATCTATTGGATTTCTGATCCCTCTCCACAGGATAGAGGTCAACCATTATTCCCATTATCATATGACCCGAGGCTAATTAATCAGCATCCACAACACTATTTTCTCTCCCTGTACCATAACACCCCACCCGTCCTCCTACAGCATCTCACCAGCTTCAGCATCCATGGGCTTCCTCTGCAGGTGGCGAAGCATCCAAACAGGCCAAAAACGATGATCACGGTCCCGGTGCCAATTAGGACGTACGGGGCGTTGGTGGAGTTGTCGGCTATCAGAGAGATGTATGGGCCCAGCATCAACTTCCCCCATACTCCCACTGCCAGCAGGATGGCTCCTGTTATCTAGAGGGCGAGGGGGGGTTGGAGAGACGGATGTAACAAGAGAGAGCACAGGAAACAGAATGAAAGCAGGGAACAGGCTATTATCTCTGCACTTCTGCAATATCACAATAGCTGTGTGTTAGCAGCGTGGTGATGGGGAGGAGGAGGAGAAAGAGGATCAAGGTTGAACAAGAAAAGAGAGCAATTAGAGTAAGGTGGAGGAGAAGGGAGACAGAAGACACACATTTATCTGGAGTGTGGGATAGCGATCACCTGCTTTATGAATATGCCTGCACTCACTCACACACACAGAGAAAAAGAAAGGGAACACGTCAAAGAAGCCCTTTGATCCGAGGCGAGACGCTTCCTCCTGTTGCGCCTCTCTTAGCATTTCAAATGAAGGCTGCGGATAAAAGAGCACGTTGTACGAGGCAGCTGAAGCGGTGTGTGTCTCAGCTGGGTATGTCTTGCTGGCACTGGAAAAAGAGAGGGGTGTGGAACGGCTGCTGATGATCTGACTCTAGCGAGGGCCAACTCATCATACTACCCTCCTGCCTTCCAAGAGGAAGCTGCTCGCCATCCTGCTGCCAGGCCCTCTGGTTAGAGAGAGCAGCCTGTACAAAATGTCTCTGTGCAGCCTGAAACCTCGACAACCAATGAGAAGAAAATACTCTCGGCAGAAAATAAGCCAGCAAGATTGAAAACAGCAGTGGGAAGAAAAAAAATCGAACTTACCAATAAGTCAGCAAAGTTGTATGGCCTAATGTCATGTTATGTAAAAATGACAATATTACAAACGTGATAAATAACAATGTTTTGCATTGTTATGCATATATTTCTTTGCATGCACTTAGGCTGCCGTATTCCCTCTCTGGCTATAGCTTCAATGAGTCTCCGCAGGTTAATGATGGTGTTAACAACATTTACACTTTGCTCTGTTGGCAGGGTGTGCACATAATGATAGGAAAAAGGTTTTTCATTATGACAAATGGTCAGTCTCACGCCTGCCCGTCCTTTGACTGCTGTATTGTTTCGAATTTGGCTGCAGTTTTTGGAGTATAAGGAGTCATTTTAGACTTAAGAGAGGAGTTTGAGGATATCTACTACGTGCCACTGTGCAAAATGGCTGAACGTGATCGTGTCTCACGCACACATCAACATGTGACTTTCCATATCAATACTATGTCACACTGGGACAATCAGTTTCAGCTCAGGGTGAGATGCTAAGAGGGGTTCAGGGAGAGAAAACACACGCACACCGAAACACACGGAATGGCAGCTCGTGAATAAAGCATGAGCTAAAACTATATTTTGAAATTACACATTCACTGGTTTAAGGCTGCAATTAATCATTTTCATTAATTCATCATTCATTAATCATTTAATTAATTATTTTCATTACAGTTCAGTCTATAAATTATCAGAAAACAGTAAAACAAAATGGCCGTCACAATTCCCTAAAGCCCAGTTGACAAATTCTAATTTGCTTTGTTCCCCCAACAGTTCATAACCATAGACTGCATGTTCATAACCCAAATATATTGTGGGTGCTATTGTGGAAGACTAAATTTACATTTACATTAATCAGTAGGTTACAGGTAAAAAAAAGTTTCTATTATGTAAGCAAAACCTGTAAAAATAGGTATTATTGATGACCTGTGGGCAGTTCGATGCGAGATGGTAAATCCTCAGTGGCATGACATGTGATTGATCAATTAATCGATTAATCGTTGCAGCTCTAATGTAAAGTAGAGGGTGATGAACTGAAGAATGGCAGGCTGATGATTTGATTCGTCAGTAATGACATCCACTGTTTCTCTTAAGAGTGATTCTGACAGCCAGAGCTGGCTGTCATTTTAGAGAACAGTCCTCTGGCTGACAATGTGCTCACTGTTTATGGCCTACATCATCAGCGACAAAATGCCTCTGCCCCTGAGCCGCATACAAATACAGGACCATCTTGTCAGTGCTAAAGTACTCATTTTAAAGCCAAAAGGGAAATCAAGTCCAAGGAGCAGGGGCCAGTCATCTAGACTTCATGTGTGCTGCTGAATCCCAAACAGCTTCAGACCCCCCCAACTTCCCACCCCCACAGCAGAGCACGTTTTGTTTGAAATTCAATGATAGGCCGGCAACCCTGGTTGCAGCGCAGAGTTTAAAACAGGTCACCCCTTTTCCCTCCTCCTCTCCCGGGCCTAATAAAGAAGCAGAAGGTGCGATGACAAAATATGCTGGTGAGGACACCACGCAGACTCCACCACCTGCTCTGCATTTAACTCTCCTGTGTGCGCCTGTAAAGTATGGTCGCTATTCACACATAAGACCTTATTTGCCACGACAAGCTGATGACAGTGAAACTGAGACCTGAAACTGAGGCAGCTCTCCCGCTTCGAACTCTGTGCCAGTGAACGTCTCTATGCTTCAGCCTTAGGGCTGATGGGAACCACTGAGCTGTGAGACACTTGTGCACTTTAGACGGCTGAAACCTGATGCTGTAGATGTACGAGAGTGCTAAGAGACAGTCCAATCCTGACTAAATATAAAAGTTCATATCAGTGACACTGACACATGTCTGCAGTAGCAGTGCAGGAAGCCACACAAGCACGGTTCTTCTTTTCAAGTCTTCATGAACATGCGACTGAAAGGTTGATTTCAGTTCTGTCTTCGTACCATGCATGGCTTTCTTCTGTAATCTTAGGGGTTATATTAGGTTTTGTTCAAGGCCAAAATGACAAATTTAAACTATTTTCATTTCCTACAGTTCAGGGTGAATGATGGGAAAGCAGAAAAAGTACTAAGGTCCTAAACACATTATGGACAGATAAATCTCTTCCACGTGTTCTTATTGGATAATCCTACCCTGGCTATATCTGGCTGAAATCAAACAAACATGAACGAGCCTAAAGCCCATAATTATTGTCAAATCTAAAAGTTCACTAGACTGCTTGTCAGTTAGTCTCAAAGTATTGTGGTTCTCTTGGCTAACATGTGGTCTAAGATCCATATTGCTTACACAGATGCTAGATCATATTCACACAACTGGTAATCAAAAGGTAAACAAATGCACATCCAAACCCCTGAAAACCAAACAGGGAATAAGAGACACTATTTCACTTCTCAAGTTAATCTCAAAGTAATTTGTCCTGAAATTGAAAGCAGCCTCCGACAAATGTATTTGCTTTGAGAGATGGTTTCTGATTGATCTGCTGCCTCAAATCCCGAGGACACTTACTACAAAGAATGATAATTACAGTGAAAATATGAGAAGATCCTATTCTTCAAATGACTGTTGTTATGTACTGCTTGCTTAGCATTGTGCTTTTTATGAATTCAAATCAGAGCCAGACTTTGCAGCTTAAAGCCTTGGCAAAAATCCTCCAGAGGTATTGATTCAACTTTTCAGTAGCCTACAATTTGAGGCTTTTGTAGTATTGTGTTTTGCATAATATTGTTGGGTGTACCTGATGTTTTAGCTTAGCAAAGATGGTGAACAGCGCACAGAAAGTTGTCTTCATAGAAATTGTTCATGGGTGTTGTTGTGTATCATGTGATATCCCAAGTGTAAGTGAAGCTGTTCACATGGATGATGGACTGACAAAGACCTTGTAGGTTGAAACGTTGCAGCAATCAAAGTTTTTGGTGCTAGCAAGTTTCACTGTGCTAACTACCTGTCATTTTTTAGCGGACAAAATATTAGAAACACTGGCAACTATTCTGATAATCATTTTAGTCATTTATCATGCAAAATGCCCATAATTATACTTATCCAGCTTCTCCAATATGAGGATTTGCTTCTTTACCATATATAACATTATTATACTGAATATCTTTGGGTTTTGGACTTTTGGTCGGACAGGCTGTAGGAAATTTTGTTTTGTTATTTTTTTAACATCTTACAGACCAAATAATGAATCGCTTCATCCAGAGAACTATTTGCAGACAGTTGATGATGAAAATACACCATACTTGCAATTCAAATGTCAACAAGCAACTAAACAACTGAAGTGGCACAGCCTATTCTCAACAGTATTTAACAGTATTAACAGTACTATTTTAGAGCTGAAATAATTAATCAATAATCAAATTGACAGACAATTTGAGTCATTTATCAAGCAAAAATACTTTTATAGATCCCATCTTGGGCTTTAGAATTTTGTGACGGTTGTTTAAAAAAAATAATTTTTATCATCTAAACCTTTATTAGATGAGTCGTAGTAAGCTGCAGTCCTACCTTAAATACAATGCGGTATCATAGGACACTACTACACAGTACAACATTAGGGGGTCAACAAACAAAGTAGTCTCAACACAACCCGAACATTTAAATTAAAGTATTCATATTAGGTAGTTACTGCAGTAGTGTTGTATTTTAATTACATTAGGCCTACATGGTTAAAGTGTTTCAGTTTTTCTGGACACTTAGTGTTACTACAGGACACGATGGGTTTGCTGGGGTATTGGTTTTATTTGCATAGGACTACGTATTAAGGGCGCAATGTCCCTTTAAGAATCTATGGCAACGACCCCAAAATGTACAGCATGTGGTCCGAAAAAATGGGCTTTAAACGGGCCTTATCATACAGACAGGGCCCGTAACGTTGTCTCATCAGAGTTGAATGGTTGCGGTGATGAAAACATCCTCCACCGCGCTAACAACCATGATGCTATGCGCGCTATGCCCCCCACACTACTGACGCCCAGCAGCCGAAATATGTGTAACCTTAACACAAGTTATATAATGGAAGACGATCAAACGCACCTATTAAACGCTAAACAGCGGTGGCGCCGAGCTAGCCTATATCGATAATTTAGCGTAATAAAGGCTATTCAAACAACAGCATGAATCCGTCGATGATGCTGGCTCTGTCCACCCCTTCATCACGCAAGACAAAAAACCCACACACACAGCGGTGGATTAATGATGGATTGCGATGATTTACTGCAGGCATATTTAAAAATACATATATATATTTAAAATATACCAAAAGGCTACCTACCCAAAACACGAAGGAATATACGATGAGGAGGGTTTTAAGGCAGGTGATGACCGGTTTAGTCTCCATTCTGTACGTTAGACACACTGTGATAATAACGGACAGAAACGTCTCCTCCTCGAACTGTCGCGTTGCAGCCGTGCGCTGATGCAGCCACACAGCGTCACTGGAGCAACGCACCACGCCAGCAGCGGTGGAGGAAGTATTCACATCCTTTACTTTAAATACCACATTGTAAAAAATACTAAGTGTGCTGCATTTTATACAAGTATACTCAGGTTCTTAAAGTATTAAAAGTAAAAGTAACAATGCAGGAAAATGGCCCCTGTGATGTTCATTTACATTTACCCATTTGGCAGAGGCTTTTTAGTCAAATAAACTTTTACTGTTCAATTTATAATAAAGAATCCTCTTTTAAAAGCTCTTCGTTTGTTTTGTTTGCAAAAAAAATCTTATCAATTCCCTCTGAATTTTAGTGGAGTAGAATTCAAAAGTGGCCTGTTTGGTGACCAGTCTTTTATAATAGCCTTACAAATAGCGTACAATGAAGTGCAATTGTTGCAAAAGTAGGACACAAAAAGGGGATGCATGAGAATGAAGCCAACAGAGTCAGATCCGTTTTAGATACATCAAAAGGACAGTCAACAAGAGTTAATTTGATGAGTGCTCTGTACATTTTGTCCTACATTTGATAAGTAATAAGAATTTCAAATGTCAAGGCATTTCAAATGTCAAAATGTACATCTGTTGACGTAGAGTGTAGTAGTATGAGTGCTACAGAAGAAAAGAAAACGATAAAACAACAGATGATAAAGTGCATCTCACAAAATCTTAACCTTTATGAGGAACAGTATAGGGATGGGGTGGGGGCAGCGCGTTGTGTCCTTATACAAAAGAAGAAAGTCAGGATGATACAACGGGCTGATGCTGTTTCAATCTTTTCCAAATACACAAAGCTATGCATTGTTTTATACAATATCACCTCCAAATGTTCCTGCTACAGATATAAAAACATGGACGTGCAATTTTGTGCAATATCATGGAACATTTTGATATAACCATATTCACTTACTTGTACTTGACCTTTGATATGGTAATGTAAATACATATATATATATATGCAATTCACCAAGATGCAACTGTACCATCAATCTTGTTTATGTATCTGTTTATTGATATGTTGCACTATTTTCCATTTTGTACTGCAACTGTGGCACAACTATATCCCTCAGTTTAAATAAAGCTCTCTCTTTTCTTAGACTGCGTCTCTAAATTACATTACAACAGAAATAGGAATCATACTGTCCGAATCAGATCTTTTACAATATATCAAAACATTGTTTCAATAGCTGGACAACATAATCCTGACTCACGGACTATGTACAAGCTTTTCCTGAGCTCTTAACCTGATCACTTCATGGAGTGATCAGGTTAAGAGATAGATGTGTTCTCATGCTAGCTCAGTAGCCGTCATGACTTAATCCATAGTTCCTCAAAGATTTCTTGTTCATGCTGGGTTTAAGTTAACTCTTAGCTTGAATGTCAACAGAGCCATCTCCAGACAACTGGGCTGAAGCGTCATTAACAAGACAGTTTATAGTACACATATTGTGATATGATTACCAAATATTAGTGGGAACACTGGACACACAAGTGAATGGAGCTTTTCGAGGTTTATTATTTGCCCTAAATAGGATGCCCTAAACACTAAAGGCAGCCTACAATTCAAAAGTAAACCCAGTACGGCAAAAACGTTGCATTGAGTTTATCATTAGTTCACAATGTATTCACCTTATTGCTCAACTCACCGTCTGTCTCCACCAAAAGGATGACTCTGAATACTGAAGAGTCAAGTGTCCATCTGGGATTCATCAAACAATCAACACACAGTCCTTGAATGCAAGCCATAACCTGACTCAGTTTAGCATGATAAATCTTATATATTTCATAAAATACAGAAACCATTGAGTAGGCCAGGTTTTAGGCAAAAATTATCTGTAACATTTAATAAACAATCCAAGTGTCTTGACTACATTTGTTTGTCTCAACAGAACTAAAACAAAATAAAATTGAAAAAAAATATTAAAATCAACAAAAAAAATACAATCACAAACACATAATCGTTCACTACAAAACACAGACATGTTTTCAAGTGTGTTCAGTCAGTAGTAAATACATGGGCTCCGGAAGGAAACACATTAAAAGTGCTCAAAAAGTACAGTTCTTTTAGACAAAGGGCCTCTTGCAAGAATCACAAGTACTAACAGATTTGTTGTTAGGTGGCACATACACGTGATTTAGGAGAACTTGTTGGATTTGCCAGAATGCCTTAATCTGAATGAATTTGCAGTTTAACTATGTTACAGAATCCATCTGAAATTAATAACTAAAACAAACTTCATGCAAAATGAATACTTTGTAGGTGTTACAAGCCTATTTTGGTGTGGCAACCTAAACAATTCAGTACTTGTTTGGATAATTATCTTACACCGATGCACCTAACAGTCTAACATGTCTAATCTGTCTGCTGCAATAACATTTTCTGATTGTTCTGGGTCTCCCTACACAACTGCTTACACCTCTAAACTAGTTATGTTCTCGGCTGCTGATTTCTGACAGCAGGATGAAAAGCTCTAACATTTTTTTAATGACACTTGCCTATAAACTGCAAGTGTCAGCAGAACAGGAACTCTTGTATGGCTATTTTAGGGGAGTTGACTATCCAGTAACTTGTAAACAGGTGGTGCTCGCTAAGTTGAAACAGGCAATTTACTTAAAGTTTGTGTAGTAAAAAGAATTTGGTGAATTCGACTTGGAACACAAGTTTGACAGAAAAAGTGAGAGAGGTTTAGGTTAAAGATACGAAAATGTTCTTGCAAGAGGCCTAATGTGTAACTTATGTGGATTCCCTAGTCTACCTATGTCGATTAGGCTTTCACATCAAAAGTTCCCAGTGTGAGAGATGTTCCCCTCGTTCTTCCTCAAGTCTCTTAAGGATTGAAAGTCTCTACATGGACAGGGAGAATATGTGAAAGGGCAGGAGTGGAGCCAGTGGAAGTTCTCATCATGCTCTCTCAAAGGCACCAGTCTTCTGATGTGAACTTGAGCCTATGTATCATCTTGATCCCTGATGTGCAGCCTGTGGCACGTACAAGAGATCACACAGCTCTGTGACATACACTCCCAAGTCCCTCCTCTTCAAGGCTTTCATCATTTTCAAAGCTGCAAGTCCTCCTTTCATGGTTCTGGTCCCTCTGGGCCTAAGCGGTACCGTTCTCTATACTGACCCAAACTCAGCCATCCAGGCTACATATTTTTCCAGGTCGGCCGCCGAGACAGACTTGGAGATCTTCTTGAGCGTGAGGGTGAAGTCCTCCATGGTCACAGGCATCTGCAGCTCATCTTTGGACAGAGCTCGGATCTCCTCGGGGCTCAGGCCTTGGATTCTACGGCGCATTGCCATCATGGATGCATCCCTGATGTGCATGTAAAGACAGGAGGGGGGCACATGCATAACACTTCCTTTTTTATAAATATGCTCCCTAAAACACACTTCACATAGTATTTCTACTATTTTGGATTCCGTACTGAAGAGTTTTAATCCTGTCAAAATGGATGGAGTCAAGGCTGTGATCACTACGCCACAACTGACTGAAATCCCGCAGGCTACAGACTGTGTGTGGATGATACTCACACAAGCATCCAAGGTCAATGAAACAATGCAAGCCGGAGATGAGCGGTGACAGCTTGGGCAACATAAAATACCTGACATTCCTGGCTTAACTACGGTAGAAAAAGCCCACAAGGACAAGGATAAGATGGTAACGAGGAGTTTTCATCTAAAGCAAGTTTTAAACTGTGATTAGAAGTAATGTTAAGCATATAAACAGAGTTCAATGAGCAATGTTTACTTTAGAATAATCATTGGTGGTATCTCTTTATATGTAGCTGTGTGTCACACAGTATTGAGGAAGCTATTATGTAGCTCTGGTATCTCCCAGAAAAGAGAAAAGAGAGAGCCGATATTTATTTATTTAAAGATACTACTTATCTGACAATCACTCAAATAATAATTTGTATGGAATTAAAGATCAGTAATAGACAATATAACTTGGTATTTGATTGGTATTGATTTTATAATTTAAAAATTTAATTTAAAATTGATTTAATAATTAAAAAATGAGAATAGATCAGAGGAGAGGGGTTATGATGAAGACTGGAGTCAAATACGACTGGACTGCACACAGGAGTTACACTTTGTTTTGATCTTCCTTCTCCCTCTAGAACTCTTTTTGTCTGACTGTGTGGGGAATAAATATTATAACATATTTTTCCTCATTTACACTCCTCCATAAACTTAAACATCTCTTTGCAACACTTTTGCGTGCTCCTTAATAGGAAATATCCTAAAACGGGAGGAGGCAGGGCTCAGTACTTCAGCTAATTCATCTGTCAGACTCAGGACAGCTTCCTTGGGTAAAGGAAACCATCTGATGAAGTCCTCATTGTTGTATAATTCTAGTAGGTTATTGCAGTCCATTAATACTGTTCCCCTTCTCATAGCTCTGTCCATAATATTGTCACAAATCATGAGCCATTTTCCCTTTTTTTGGCTGTTATAATGTAACTGATTGTTACTGGTGGCTACCAAGGTAACATAGAATCTTAGACCTAAGTTAGCCTGGGGGTGAGGTGTCTTTATTTTTGTGAAAACAGTCTAACTTGCATCAGACTAGTGTATGAGCATTAATTTATCACACATACCTGTAAACCATCATCAGCGGTGATCTCTCAACCATTATTATTAACTGTCAAAAGGACGGTTAATGATTAATTTATAGCCATCATATTGAAGCAAACTTTACAAATTGCTCCACAGTTGACTAACATAATGATATTATTCTGGATTATAATTAGTGATGCATTAATGTCAAAGCATCACTAATGTTAAATGTGGGCCTAATTTGTTACACTGCCAGGTAGCTAAATCTATAATAATATATCACAAGTGATTACTTGATTATATTTTGTATCAAAATCTGAATCTGTCAAATAAAAGTAGTTGAGAGTTTCTGATATTTGCCTCCAACATGTAATGGAGTATAAGTAGAAAGTAGTACAAAATACTAGAGCCCGGCCGATAAGGGATTTTTAAGACCGATACCGATTTTGATAGTTGAGGATTTTAAAATTTGATATCCCAACATAGCACTTAATTTTCTTTTCCCCCCTTCTTTTCAGAACAAAGAGTATCGCAAACATCGCAAACATTTATTATGTCTAGTTATTAGAGCTCACCAAGATAATATTAGGCAGTTATGTCTGCTGATTGCTGTGTTTTTTTGGTAGATTTGTGGTTCAAACATGTGTTGCCAAAAGGGGAGTTGCATAGTCCCCTCTGGTGGACCAACTATGCCACAACAACACTCATAACATGATTGAAGGATCCGTCTTCCATCTCTTTTTCTTTTTTAAATGTAACTTTATCGGCTGTTATAAACAGTGATACCAATTTATCTGCAGTTAGCTCATATCGGCCAATAATACTGCCACACCGATTTATCGGTTGGACTCTACCAGGCACTACACACAGAGAGGTCATAATACATAATCTTATGCCATGAGAGATAAAGACTAAATGACATAATCAGAGACTTTATAAACATTAAGCAGCTTAATGAGTTTATCAGTATGGATAAATAACCTACACTGTTGGGACGTAGAGGAGAAGAACATTGATCTGCATTCATTATCCTTGAACATGTCCTGTCTGTGATTAAACTCCTGTATGCATTTCTATGGCAGCCTTAAGAGTTAAAGAGAAGATCAAATCCTGTGTTTTCATTTTTGTAGCAAGCTGTAGGTCAGAGAATATGCGTCTTTATACTGATCCGACTGTCCTTACTCAGGGAAGTGATGCCTGTAAACTTTGTTGTTTGTGATTCATGTTCATAGCCAAATGCAAATACCTGCTCTGTTGCTCATAAAGATATGTAATCTGTCTCTTTCTCTCATACGCACGCACAAAAAACACACTTTTTATGGTTGCCCTTGTAATTTCAAAATGATTTAAAACGGCTGTTACACACCTCCAGCAGCTATATGTATTATAAGTGTCAAAACAGCGTGTATAACCTCTGTGGCCACACTTCATTTCAGGCTGTAGTAATAGCATATTTGATTTACAAAATCCTAAAGCAGAAGAAGCTGATAATTCATTTCTATTTTGTAATTCTGTACACACACACTACCACACACACACCTGCAGACGTTGGTGATGTCTGCTCCAGAGTAGCCCTCAATCTTCTCAGCAATGAGGTCCAGGTCCACGTCAGCAGCAACCTCCACCTCCCTCAGGTTGATCTTGAGGAGCTCTACACGACCCACAGCTACACACACACACACACACACACACACACAAAAAAACATTAGGATTGTTGTGTGCAGCCTCGGTTAGACCACTACAGCAACCATTGCTTGTTTGTTGTGTGGCTAGTTTGTCAGTGATGAGGTCACCTGTTGGCAGGGAGATGTAGATCCGCTTCTCCAGCCGCCGTCTTAGCGCCTCGTCGATGTCCCATGGGAAGTTGGTGGCAGCGAGGACCATCACCATCTTAGACGGGTCATCATTCTCCAGAGCTCCCCCTACACCTGGTTACAAAAGAACAGTAAAATGCATATTACCGTACCATTCATGTGACATATGATCTTCGTTATGAATACCTGACCTGAATTTGTTTTAGTTTAATACTGGGCTTTCTACATGTCTATAGACTTATCTGGTGTTTGTTGAACAGATTCAGTAAAAAAGTAGATTTCATTTCAAACATGAGTTTGGATATCAAGAGATTCCAAACATGATAAAAACATTACTGCACCTGTGTTGTGTAGGCCTAACTGCACAATTTATGCTTTTGATTGTAATATTGTGGTTAACATTTAAATGTTTTTATTGAATTACCACCACAAACAACTCCATTAGAAACCGATTCACAGCTTCACCTCCCCACTTCTCTAATCCACTCACCATCCATCTGAATCAGAAGTTCTGATTTGACCCTGCGGCTGGCTTCATGTTCATCAGATGTTCCTCTTCTGCCACAGATGGAGTCAATCTCGTCTATGAAGATGGTTGTGGGCGCATAAAACCGGGCCTATGAAAAATAAAACTGAATAAATCTCTGCCATATCACAAAAGAATTACATCTTCAGTTTAGTACTGTGGTAATGGTACTGTACCACTCACCATTTCAAACAGCAGACGAACAAGTTTTTCGGACTCGCCCCTGTATTTGGAGGTGAGGGTGGAGGAGGACACGTTGAAGAAAGTAGTCCCACATTCTGTGGCAACAGCTTTGGCTAACATCGTCTTCCCTGTCCCGGGTGGGCCGACCATTAACACCCCCTGAGACAAAATGGTACATACTTTTAAAACTTAAGATGTACAAACTCATGTACACAGACACACACAAAGGATTTTGGGATGACTAGCACAGAAAGACTCTCACGGTTATTACTTAGCTATATGTAACCTTAGCAGAAATGTTGAACTATCTGCTGCTATCGGAAAACTGTATTCGCTGTATCCCCTGCAAAAAATCACCTATGACACAATTACATCAGGTCAAGTCTTACTGTGCAGATTTTTACTTTGCTTAGCTACATTTCTTCGAAGTATCACATTATGAAGTTTATGACAGGGAGCCCGAATAAACACTGCATTATCTTTAATGGCTGGGAAAACCTACAGTATTATCTCAACAAGCTTCTGACTTCAAGTGATTCTCATTGATCGAGCCGCAAACCGATTCCTGTCAGTATTTTGATAACTTATCTTGACTGAATACAAAAGTCCCTCTCCAGTCAACAATGTGTTTTTCGTATTGTTACTTCACTTGGATGTTTGATCTTCACTGTGCAGAATGATGTGTGCAGAGATTGTTTGTTTACACATGCATCTGCTGAAGTGGAAAGGCTTCTCTGTGCTCACCTTAAATCTCTGAAATTTATACAAGGAAAACTGAAGCCTGCAGGTCACACACACAATAAGCTGACTTTTCAACAAAGTAGGAGACATTTTGTGTCTAATACGTTCTCAGATGTACAAAGAAGAATCTGGAAAACCCATATCAGAAAGAAAATCTTCCTCTAAGATTGAGATTTTATTTTTAAAAACATGTCTGGAGAGCATCTTAAAGTAGATTTAGTCTGGTCCCAGAATATTTAATATTACAACTAAAGATTTGAATGGCCTCCGGTGCTACGAGAACTTGTATTAGCCTGATAATCAGACTAAACTGTCCTTTTGTTTTGTCTTCCTTCATTCATTCTATTTGAATAGTCAGATAAAGTTAGTAAGTGTCCTTTGATGTTGCTGGACAACAATATTTTTTACTGGTCATTCTTTAAATTAAAAACCCCTGTATGTCAGCTTTAAAATACATTAAATATGAATTACAGTGTAGCTGGTAATCAGAGAGGAACATCAATTATTGTTCATTTTTAAGAATTAACTGCTGAAAACTCTGTACATCTTACATATCAATTAGAGATAAACAAGTAAGGAATCACAGAATTTAGATCCACAAGGCTGGTAAACAAGAGAAGGCAGCTAAAAGAGAGTGCACAGAGCATTGCATCTGCTCCACGAGGGACAAATCACAGATCTGATCTGGCTTACCAGTTATAGTTCTTCTTCTATTTAATTTTTTAAGCTCAACTCATACAATGCATTGCAAATAAACAATATACATTTAGTGTTCCTGCAAAACTAGGAGGAGACTTCTACAGTGAAACATTCTGCCTAAATGTGCTGCAAAGTCAGTGTTCACGTTTGTTGTTAAAGCTCTGATTCATGGAACCTTGACAGAGAGCAAATGGCAAAAACAGAACTGTCTTGCAGCTGTTTAGTCAATGTGTTTAATGTAAATGTCAGAGCTGCACTTAATTACAGGGATGAAGTGAGAACGTGGGACCCAACACAACCACTGCAGACTCAGGATAATGCTGGTGTTCAGCATCCTCATCACTGGCTGAGCAAAAGGAAATTTAATACATGTAAATATGAGAGGCTGTTATTATTGGGCTTAACCATGCATGTAAATTAATTGTCTTCCACTAAACTGTAAGCACCCAAAATTGCAATCACATAAAGTTTCAGTTTACTTTGTCACTGTTCCTTCCTCGCATTTGTCTGTCCATATAATCATTTACATACATTTTGTTTAAACGTAATAATATTAAACAAAATTGCCATTCCTGATGCAAATCTCCTCTGTTAATATTAGGACTACCGCTGCTACTCTGATGTCTGACTTTTGTGCAACAAGTCTGTGTCTATTGCTATGGAGATTACATAAACCCCAATGTGACATGATCCATAAGATTTTTATGTAATTGGAGCCCCAGATTTTCAGTATAAAAAGACTGATCTCAGCAGTAGTAACCGTTCGGATTAGGAGGGGTCCCCTGCAGTAAGCGTGCAGAAATAGCCAAAAATCCTGCTGGAAGGACTGACGAAAAAGAAAAGAGAAATGCAAAGACCTGTATAGTAACAGTTAGCTGTAATGTAACATATTAAAATCATGCTTACTTAAAATGTCTTTTTTTCTACAAAAAATTGATTAATCTTTCATATGAAAAAAGGGTAAGGGTAAGTAAAGAGTTAAATAATGCATGCATATTTCAGACAAATGAAAGGAACTGTGTTGCTGTAAAAACTGAAAAAGTATTGACCCTCTGCCTGAGGGGCAGAAGCTTCACATGATGAAGTACAACAGAGGCTGGTACAGAAGAAAACTCCCTAACTGGTCATTCAGCAGAGTCATGTAAATACTGAGAGGCAGCATGACTGAGCAGGCCCATTAATGATGTTCAAAATCTATCTTAAGGTTGAGCGCAGAACAAGGTGAGATGCTCACCGCTTTAAAAAAGTGTCTCTATTGATTTCTGTAATTCCTCAGTCATTTTTAAAAGCACACAAAAGAAATACATACAGCTCAGAGTATGTAAGCGCGCACATATGTGTATGTGTGTACCTTCCAGGGGCGACGAATGCCCTTGAAGAAGTCAGGCATCCACATGGGCAAAACCACTGCTTCTCTCAGCAGCTTCTTTGCATCTTCCAGATCAGCAATGTCTTCCCTACAGTTCATCCAGAGAACTCAGTCAGCAGTGCTAAAAAAAACTTCCACGGCAGAAAAATGTATAAAGGAGTATGTAAGAATCTGTGTATGCTATAATACCAGTGTACGTTAGGGTTACGGGACACAATATCTCTCTCCAGTGAGTCCACCAGGTCGCTGTCATATCCTGTGCCATCAAACTTCTTCTGCTCTACATCCCCTGGTGCATCACCAACCCCTTTCTTACCCTTATGAGGAAAAAAGAAGGAAAAATATTAATACCACCAAAAACAGGGAGCAAATTTCAGGGTCAATTCCCCAACAATCTATCCATCCACTCACTCAACCACGAATCAACTGCTGTAGTCTGACCTTATCATCTTTGGCTTTTGTGCCTCTGGGTCCTGGCCGGTCCGGTTTAGGGTTGGCCTGACCGCGACCCCCTGACACTGCCCCACGATGCTGCAGACCAGGGGAGTCCTTCCTCTGCTGCTTCACTGCACTGTTGGGGCGCTTCACTGCAACAGGATTCCTACAGAGACAAAGACACACAGGAATAAAACTATACACGTGAGTAATAGGAGGACACACCTGCAGACAGAAAAATCAAAGATGATTTGCATTTGGGAAACAGTGTAATAAGAACACAGTGACAATGTTCCGACAGAACTCCATTAATGTTAACACTGCTAATTCTCTGTGAAGGTAAAGCTTGATGTCCACTTTAATGACAAAAAAAAACTAACACGGTGAATCACATTGTGCTGGTACAGATAAAACAGATTATGCAAAATATGTCCCTTTGTACTTCAAAGTGCTTCCTTATAAAAGGTATTTGGTTCTACAGACAACAGTCAGTTCTGCCAGAAGGTAAAGATCACAGTTGGCTGAAATAAAGAAACCACAATGGAGGGGAAAAATAAAATACCCACACACTGCAGTATTGTTCCCAGTTGTTTTATTCCATACAGAATTAAATAAAAAACAGCAATGACAGAGCAGTGAGCAGTTATTTCTTCAGCTTTCAGTGCATAGTACTAAATAGAATTAATGGCCATATATGTGCTTCTTGTGGATTGATTGAAAATATCCTCAAACGAAGGGTTTCAAATGTGTGTGACAATAACATATTGATGATTAAAAAACTTGAGGTCCTAATCCATACTTTAGCCTAAGTTTATTTATATGAATTTTACATAAGATATAGGAATCAGTAGGTAGATTTATACAGAAATATAACCCAACCTCTTCAAGAACATAGTGTGACATACTAAATTAATGCTACTTTATGTTTTTACACTAACATCTCAACTAATTTGTTTTTGCACACAGACATTAAAAAACTTAAACCTATGTGTTTCAACTGACAGTAGGAAAAGTAGAAAAAATATATTTTATTCTGTAGTGGCGGAGCCTGCAAGAGCACACAAAGGTTTTGGGTCAAACAGGTAACTTTTACACACACACGCACACACACCTGTGTTCTGCAGGGGTGGGAGGGGGCCAAACTGCTGGATCCTCGGGTCTCTCCTCAGAATGAGGAGCAAGGATGTCAACTGGCTTCTCTGACTTAAAGCTCTCAAGGGTTCCTATGATGTCTTTCACCTGCTCATACTCTTCTGTGAGTTCCTGCCTGACCTGGTCCCAAACAGAAAAGGGAGAGTATTGTACCAATGTTGCATCACAGAACATCCTACTGAAAACACAGCAGTTGGCTGTGTATATGTTTGTAGTAAAAAAAACAACAACAACACAGGGTAAACACAGAGTAAAGCTTTAAATGTTGCAGAAGGGCATATCTGGTTTAGAGGCAGCTGTCAGCAAATAACAAATATAGTCCAGCTATAATAACAAAAACAAAAAAAAAGTTCTTGACTCCAAAACAATCTAGAGAAACCATAGAAAATAAGCAAGACACCAGAGGGCCATCCTGATGCATCCACAGCTAGTGACAGGCCAAATTAGACCCTTATATATACCTTTTATACCTTAGTGCCATCCACAGACTGTGCCAAATATATGGAGGTAAAACCTGCACCCTGAAGGAAGCAAATTAAGCTTGTGGAGTAAAGTGTACTGGGAGCACAGTGAACTGACCTGAGCATTGGCAAAGATAATTTATACGTACAACAGTGACATTACAGCATGCTTTCACAATGTTTCTCAGTAGATTTTTTTCTGACTGAGATGACCAAACCAACAGCTCATACTAAATATTAGAACTGACTCATGCAACTACAGAACACTGTCACCAGAGACATAAAATACTTCATCGTATGGATTTTTAAAACAGAATCCGTGTTGGCATCAAAGCAAAGTTTATCAACTGCAGTCACAGCACAGGCTCCCCTGTAATGATGGTTTAATAACTG